>JAECUM010004295.1:0-106374 GCA_016617855.1 Megalonaias nervosa | reverse complement strand
AGCAAGTATATATATATATATATATATATATATATATATATATATATATATATATATATATATCTTCGTAAGGGGGGATACGCTACCTCTATATATAGGGAGGGAGTGTATGTAAAATGTATTCAAATCAGTTTTTGGAATCAAGATGAAACGATCACACTTTGCAGAGAAGAAACCAGAAGAAGCACAGAGACGACAAGGACTTTCGGCGTCTCTCCATACGCTAATTGAAGTGCTATTACAAATGCAAGCCAGTGATTTCGAGGATGACATGAATGAGCCTGAACCAACAGCCTTAACGTCTGTCACAAGACCAAATGAATCCAGATCTACTAAAACGAAAGTCGTTCATTAGCTTCTGAATATTATTTTCACATTCGAGAGACACAATAGCTATCTTCCAGAAAATTGAAAACCACTTCAGACAAATAGACTATGAAATTTAAATTATTCAAGTCTGTAATGCCACCAGATAAACTAGCAGGTTTCATTACAGGTATTTGGGATTTCTTGTTAGAAACACTGAAACGACCATGCTAAATTAAGAATACGATCGTTTGTTACTCTCCATTCATTATGACAGTTTGAAGTCTCCTGCTTGAATTGAGTTTAGGACACCCCAAGAATTAACACCATCCAAAATCATCCACACAATTCAACACGTCCAACACGTCCAGTGACGAGTTTAATATGACCGACGGAAACACCACTCTGCACATGACCCACGTTTCACCCCCTAGAGGCAGCGGACCACATGGAAAATTGTTATTGGTGGATGACATTTGCAGTACCAAGCGCAGTATAGTCCAAATTGACAATGAAAAAGACCAGATGTGCTTAGCCCGTGCCATCATCATGGGCGAAGCTAAACCGAGAAGAACGAGTAGGCAGAATAGAAAAGATCATATGAGAGCATTCGAAAATCGGACAGAGCCAAGAAAAGAAAAACAAATGAAAAAGAAGCAGATTCCTTTTGCAGCAGGCAGACATTTGCAAAGAAAAGGTATAGGATATTCCTGAAATGCAAAAACTTCAACATGTTCGGACACCTCATCATATGTTGATAGTATACCCTCACCATCTGTTTAGAAATGACGCGTGACATAGTAGATGATGTCATGCGCGAACAAATGTTCAAAGAAAAATAAGAATGGGATGAGAGACAGAGGGGCAGCATAGGTAGGAGAAGATGTGAAATGCAGAACGGAAACGAAGGACTTCTCGTTCTCTTTAAAAAAGAAATCCCGGCCCTATGCAGCGGGAGGTATATAATGAGAAGTAGACGTCCTTCCAGTCGTTTAAACCTAGGACAACTGTGTGTGGTATATTCTTACAGTTTAACAGTTGTAATGCTGACATCCGATTGTCAAAAGAGTGCGTGTTCTGATTCTCACCTTTTTCTAAATACCGACGACGTGAGGGCTATTACAGCTCGTAACCGTGGTATCGTCAGGGGTGTGGCTCCTTTCCCATCTGACGACTAACTAAGTAGTGCGCTTCGAGCACATTAAAGTGAAGGGTGGTCGCATTAATTTGACACCACCCGAAGGGAAATTAAATAGACTGTTCTACAGGCATTAATCTAATGCCCGGGGATGCGAATGCAGCTTAAATTCCAAACAAACAAGCAGTCATGCCATAGAGACGAGTTCATGTTCCGATTCCCACTCCTCACTTAACCCTAATATCCCCGAAAAGCGTGCTTGCACGGAACCCGGGTGTCGTTAGGTGCGTGGTTCCTTTCCCACCTGGCGATGTATATAATGTGTAATGTGTCGGATGGCAGCACTTGCTTACTTACAATACGACGAGAAACTGAGTAGCTAGCTTTGCTAGCTGTAATCCTTCGCACAAGACCGAAAGGGCGAAAGCGCATTAAATGAAACAGACAGACAGAGAATCATACCATAGTCCACAGTGAGTATAGGAAGAAGCAGTACAGAAGCACTAGAATGACGCAAGCGATGTAATTGTTGCCCGCCACTGCCCTGAGCGCATTTAAAGATCGTGCCCTTACGGTCGCAAACGGCTGGAGTCTGAAAGCGCAAGAGAAGAGGACAACCATACTCTTTATTTGGGAATCATCGAAGTAAGTAGCCAAATAAGACAGCAGAGAAGAGGAGGGAGAATGCCGGAATGATAGCATGAGTGATCTACGCAGACTCAACAGCAAGCAGAGGACAACGCAAAGGAGAGAAAAATAGAAGGGATGAGAAAGGAAAGAAGAAAGAAAAGAGACCAAAGAGGAAGCAGTAGTAAGGGAAAGGGCTGGTTCTGGACCCAAGACCTCTCACCCTCCAAACAAATATAAATTACCATATCGGAGACCCTCAAATCCCAACCCAAAACGATTTTCATATTTAACAAGTGCTGGTTCTAGACCAAATATAATCCAAGACTTTTACCCACCCTCCAAACAAATATAAATTACCATCTTGGAGACCCTCTAAAAAAAATATAAATTACCATCTGGGGACCCACCAACACTCCCAAAACGACTTAGAGTTTTTAAAACCTCTACCTCCTTCAAACATTATTTTTATTGTTTATACCTCGTCACCAATCATCAATGTTTCAACCGTTGATATTAGAAATATTTCATCATCACGATAATAGAGACTAAATTTTACTTTACCGCTCACACAGCGACGACATTCGAATAAATCTTTTATTTGCGGCTTGTTAAGAGGATATTTTTTGTCGATAAAATATACTTTCGACCGATCGAGATCGATGGTAAGTCTAGTATATTTTTGTTGACTGATTGGATCATGAAAGTTTTTAAATCCTGCTGATAACTTCTGGCTCAATTGTTCAAGATAAATGAAATACTCGCTGTGACCAGATCTGATAAGTGAAAGTTTTAGCTTGTCACCAGCAACGTTATTGCCGCTGAAACATATACCTGATATTTCATTATTAACTTCAACTGTCAACTGTTTGCCGTCTATCATTAGATATTTGATCTTGCTATTGTAGCTATTTGTCACTGTCAAATTTTCAAACATTATTTTTATTGTTTACACAAAATTTCCTACCTTAGTCATCGAATATAATATCGAGTATAGATCTATTATCAAAACAATACCCAAGTGCAAATGTATCTACTCCATTTTCGCAATAACGTTTGTCATCAAAATTACTTAAACCGCGTTTGATAATGACATCTGTTTCGAGTTTATGATGATTTGCTCGAATAGCCATTGCTCTTATAAAACTAACGCCGCCGTCAAGTGCGTATTTGTAATCATCAAATTTCATAAACTTTTTAACAAAATCGCGAGGCAGACCTTTTGCCTTTTTTGTTATTTTATTATTGTCTAGCAATACAGCATATATTTTACTGCGCAATCCGATAAAGTATTTGATGATGCTCGAGTTCATTTCATCTTTAAACTTACCAATAACCTTTTCATTTGTGGCATCATGAAATTTACTGTCACGAGGGTAATCGGAAAGATCAAACAGATGTCGATTATCATATATATCCTGATAGACGTCCTCACATTCGATTTCATACACGAGCGAGTCGGTATCAGTAAACAATAGTCTACTGGACGGCCACTGATTTTTAACAAAATTATAATGAAAATCGTACATGAGCCACTTCGATAAATCTAACACGGAAGCTCCAACGTAAATTGGCTTATTTAGTTTTAGATTAGTTTTTCTTCATTGTATCGCGACAAGATTTTCATTAAATATTTTCATACTGACAAAATCATCACAAGTTTATTCCTTCGATTGATATCATTAACTAGCTCGATATTTACTCGTTTCCTAATATTTTCCATCGTCTTACCAAAAACGGAGTTGTTCATAAGCTTAAAGAAGTTTTTTTTCAAAATTGGTTTTCGCTACAGCTCTTATCGAAGTGTTTAAGTTAATATAACCTCTCATCCACGGCGACTGATTAAACTTTAAAACTCAATGAACTTTCCTCAACACAAGACCAGCATCTACTGCTTGTTTTAAAACTTTATAATGCAAAACATAATTTTTCTTATCGAGTAAATTTGGTACTAGTTTTTTTACCGTAGAATTTTGTCTTGGTGATGCTGTCGCTTGTTGTTCTTGAGATAACAAACTATAATCTATTATCATTGATTCTGCACAGAAAGGATAATCGTTGTGTAAATTGTGTAGCGAAATAGGATAATCGAGATCAACTTCAACAAAATACGAAACATCGTCAGGTATCTTTTTTCTGTCTCCGATAGAAACTGTTCAGCCGTAATCCAACGAAATCCACCAAATGGCATTTGTTCGGCCATAGAATAACCGTACAAATTATTATAATCTAGATAAATTATATACTTCGAAGGAAGCTTAGGATTGTATTCTTTCAGGTATTTGTTGTTTGCTTCAGAATATTTCTTTGTTATAACGCTAATACCGCCTCTGATACCTTTTTCGATAAAATTGAACATATCAACATCAGTCAGTAATTCTAACTTTACTTTACTAAACTTTAACAGAGGATCCCAAGATAACCCATGGGAAGATTAATACCAGCAAGGATCTAGTCCATAATTGCTGTAGCTTACTCGACGAAAACTTTTAAAAACATCTGCTAGTAGTAATACATCTGTTTTCAAATATAAATCATGATAATCGCCAAACGTCTTGCAATCAAATTCTTTCCAAATATTTTGTGCATATTTGTACTCGTCATCGGTTATATTTTCATTTTTAAGTTGCGAATAAAATTTATCCTTGTCAGGTAGCGAGGTTTCATCAAATTTACTCCAATCGTTGAGATACTCGTACGGAAATACTCCTTTTTTAGTCAGTAGATTAAATTTATCTCCAAAACAGTCTCGTAGGTTATCAAACTCGCTACAACCTTTTACCAGCTCATCCAATGATGCTGCCATAAACTGTAGGCTGTCAATAAAACGCAACTTACCTAAAGTAACTGACATATACTTTTCAAAATTATTTGGAATGCACTTGATTACGTTATTAAATTTTAAACGAGATATTATGTTGGGATCACCAAATGCTTCTACGATAATGTGGCTATCATATCCTCGGAAGTTGTGAAGAACAACTGGAATAAAATCCGGAGCATGAAATTTTAAATTACACTTATCATGAGCCGCTCCACGATATTGCCCGGTCAAATGACAATGGTCACGTACTTTTTAATTATCAGAAACGTCAAAAACTTTTTCACAAATATGACAAAATTCCGCTTGCTCGTGATCGGATTCTTGTTGAGATGTCAGTTTTATCATTGGAGTTATTCTTTTTAAACGATTAAATATACCATCAACTTCATTAATTAACTGCTTGACAAGCCAAACAGCTGGATTTTTACCACGATATAATTTGATTGGTTTAGATAATCTCGAATCAGTGCAGCAAACTATCTTATACGCTACCCCACATGGAACATGATTTTGAGTTTTTCTTGTACTCGATTTGTCAGGATTATTTTCTACGCCAAGTACAGGCTGAAGTAAGCATTCGAAATCAGCGTATATAACGAAAGGAATTTTTAGTTTGTGATTATGATTGACAAACTGCAGCAAACTATTTTCTTTGGACGGCATTGTTATTTGTTGTACGTCACTACAGTACTGCAAATGCTTTTTTAATGTTTCATTGTCTGTACAACCGTGCAAGCAGCGATAACAGTAGAACGTTTTTTTTATTTCGTTCACTATACTGTCTGCCAACTAGTCCATTAAAGTTTTTAATCCAAACGTAATGATTCTTATAAAACAGCAAGTTTATTGTCGATTGTGAAGCTTTTTCTGAAATATATCTCAGATAGACGTTTTCTTTTTCATCTAGTCCGAAACCATTTACTGAAACATTATTTTGCTTTTCAAACTTTGGTATTTGATTTTCTGCAACTGGAAAGTCAATACCATTAAAATTTAATTTTGATACGTGACTAAAATAATTGTCAACACGATCAACGTGTATTTCTGCTGGAAATAGCGCAGAAAGAATAGCCCACTGAAAACATCTGTTATCGAGGTTCTTTACGTTTATACTGCATGTTTTATTTTTTATTTTTTGTGGTAGGTCAGTATACGAACTACCGCGTAATACGTTATATTTTATTGTGTGAAATAAAATTTCAGTAATCATTTCAAACTTCCAACCCGAACCCGATTCGGTAAATTCTTCTATCTTTTTCCAAATTTCCTGGTGTATTTCATTAGCTAGTGACAAAAGATCAGTCCCAAGCAAAACACGCCTTGATTTTGCATTGTTGTAAGGGTCTGCGATTTCCTCGTCAGTCGATCCCTCTGTCACAAGTAGCTTTGAAAATATAACGGGATATTGCACTAATATTCTTAGACCCTTATGTTTTTCAAGTTCACGTTTTACAGTTGGCTCTAACAAAATGATAGAGATTTGTTGCAGTGAAATTTACTAGTACGATTTGTTTATCAAACCGATAACTGTTGTCGAATCCTGTAAAGGCAGTCGCTATTTTTTCAGGTTCTCCAATAAGTCTCTTCTTGGCTATATCACGTAATTTCAACATTGTTATATATATAGTGTAATATTATATATCTAATTGTTTGTTCGATCGATAACTCACCGCGCGCCAAGTTGAACAAACAATTAGAGATATAAAATTCTTATAGTATAATGACAGAAATTTTAAGCTATATGAGACTGACAGCGGAAGAGCAAGAAGTATATCACGTTCATCCGAAGTATAACCTATATGCTGGAAATGCATTAGGTTCGGTTATTAACATAAAATCTAAAAAATCTATTGGTAGACCAACTCCGGCTGGTATGATAATTTCAGTGAAAGGTGATGACACAGATAGAATTGAAATGTTTCGAAAAGATTTTATTTATAATTTGTTCTGCGATGATATTCCAGAAGGACAACGAGTATATAGAGTAAATAATTCGATTACTGATGACAATATTGAAAATTTAGCATTACAAGATGAGTATCAACCTCATCCTGTGTTTGATTTATATGAGGCTAACGATCGCGGTATTATTATAAATAGAAAAACAAAAAAAGTATTAGGTAATTTGCAAATTACTGGATATTTGCTTGTAGTTGTTCGTGGAATTAAAACAGACTTCGTTGGTTATTATAATCACCGTTTTGTGTTTGAAACATTTAACAGCATAATACCTAACGGTTTAGTTATCGATCACATCAACAGCATTAAATCTGACAATCGCATTGAAAATTTAGATTTGGTATCACCAAAAGAAAATAGTAGAAGAAGAAATGCTGGAAACAGTGATTTTAGTAAGGCTAAACCAATTGTTTCAACAAATTTAGAAACTGGAGAAGAAATAAAATTTAGATCAATGAAAGCTGCTGGGAAATATCATAAAATTAATACAGCTAGAATAAAAGATGTTGCAGATGGCGTACATAAATCAACAACGTCAACATCCACTTTTGACAGATTTAGTTTCAGATATGACGATCAATGATGTTTTTTAGCTCGATTTTAGTAAGACAGTTGTGGGCAAACGCTATAATCAAATTTCAGCGTCATTATTACGCTATCGTTAAGTTTATTTTTTTCTGCCTCTGTTATTAGAATTATACCCTAACAGACATTTTCTCACTGCTTCAGCTAGTTCCTTGTAGTTTAATATATTAGCTTTTTGTTGATATTTTACCTCGTTAGTCATCTTATAATAATAAATTAGATAAAAGTATATTATAATATGGATTTGATGAAAAGACTTGCTGATATATATTCGAAAGATACAATCGAAAGAGATACAATCACTAACGATAACGTCGCAGACAATATTACAATCATCAACGATATAATAGACAAATTTGCTAGCTATAGCGAAGATGATATTTTGTACAACAACGAATCCGACGATGATGAAGTAGTTACTGTCGTTGACAGAAAAAATTACAGCGGACCGACAACTGGACGATATAATGTTAAGTATCACATTGCTAAAAAAATAATAAAATTTAATTTTACTGTTGCCGAACAACAAATATTTTGGCAGCTTATCAAACCTTTTTTAAATCTAAAAATTCCAGGCCGAAAAAAAAATATAAAATTCGATTTTATATTTGTCAAGATTTTTAACTCAATGACGATCTCTGACGATCGCAGACAATATCTAATATCATTATGTAAACCAGTAAAATGTAAATCTATCAAACGTAAGTACGAGGAAATGTACAGAAACATTATTTCATAATTTGCTTGGTTGGGATCCAACTATTAAATTTATCACTATACCCGCGCCACTTAACTAAACTTTTATTGCCTTTTTTCCTAATAACTTTTTCGATAACGAAAACATCTTGTTCAGTTTTCTGAAGTTCCTGCTCGTAAAAACTACCGGTTATAGGTTCACCTAATAAATCTTTTAACGAGTATGTTACAGGTATTGTTAAAAGTACTTTATCAACGACAAACACTTCTTCGCTCCAGTTTGGAGTAAATCCTTTCTCAAATTTTTTTTCGTCAGAGAAATTCTAACTCGATCACCCACTTTAAATTTATGTCTGCGATACATGTTTTCGTTCGCTAATATCGGATTTTTAATTGCGTCATTTGGCGACATTTTAGTGGTTCGATGTTTCGTGTTATTGTGTTATTATATTCGTCAACTATTTGAGAAAGATCATCGATATACCTGTTTGTGTTTTTAGCTGTCATATGTTTATGTATTTTTTCGTTTAGCGTACGATTAAATCGCTCGACGACAACGCTTTTACCCTCGTTCCCTGTAACATACTTTTTGATATTATTTTGTTCTAAAAACCGCTCGAAATTTTTATTGAAAAACTCCGCTCCATGATCGGTCCAGATTCTGTTCGGTTTTCTTTCAGTACTTGTTATTATTTGTTTTAGCGCGTCAGTTATCGACACCCCTGTTTTATCCGAAACAGGTACACTAAAAGCATATTTACTAAAGACATCTATGACATTAAACAAGTATTTCTTATTATCATTAAACTGGGCAAGATTTGACACATCTACTAAATCTTTCGCCCAGATGTCATCGACGGCGTTTGCGACAACTTTACGTCGCGTAAACGTTTTTTTTTTTTAGGTTTGTGTAGTTCAGCTGCCAGATCATCATATAATTCTTTCCCAAGTCCTAATTTATATTTTGCTCCAATAAAACCCTGCAGCAGCCTTCTATCAAAACGTTCTCGCATATTTATCGGTTCCATATCGCGAAGTTCGTCTAACATTACTTTATTACAATCTCATTTTGAACTTTCTGCACGAGCGTTGTCAGGACGTTCGATATCACGATAACAGATATCATGGCGCATTGTTATTTCATCAACTTGATTGTAAGGCTCTTGTCCTGGCAGCGGATTATCATTTTCATCTAGTTGTTTATCAAGAGGATTATAAGGTCCAGTATATTTATGACCTGGCAAGGTCCAACCTCCTTTTGGTTTTGGTAATTTGCCAATAATTTTGTGAATGTCAATTCCGCTGTCAATTATCTCACGGCGATTGCATAATTGACAGTACGTGACGATTTTATCTTGTTCGATATAAAGATCTTTATCACAATCACAATTGCACTTCATTTTATTTTATTTTGTTTTATAAAAAATTGTTGTCGATTAATCATCAATCATCCACCGTCTCAGCTACTTGTTTTTTCAGAAACATACTTTTCTTTCTACCACAAACAACACAAATACTTTTTAACATTATTCTATTATTTTTTGTTTTTTCCGTCGTCTCATTTTTATTTTCTGTTTTAGTTCTACATTTGAGACAATATGTCGACATTATATATTTGTAATTTAGATAAAATTACTAGTAAGCTTTACAAAAATTAACTGCAATCTCATCGTTCGCGTGAGAAGGCTGCTTGTCAAACTGTAAAATAAACTTTAAAAAATCAGGATCTTTTGACATCTGTTGGACAAACATTATACAATAATAACCACAAGCTGATGTTCCAATCGGCTGTAGTTGATTAGACGAATAATTTATTTTTTTAAATTTTTTAAAAATATATTTTTTTTATGAGATCGTTCGGAGGAAGTCCGAACGAATCAAAATAATTATTATCATAGACAGCAACCCAGTGAGTGCCTGAGCCGTCGTTAAACTTTTCTATATTTACAACGCACGAACCACCTGCTGGTACGTCATCGAGTTCGTCTTTAGAAAATACTCCGCAAAATCCGACAACATCATTCAATTTTCCAATTATATCAAAATTGCTCAATAGCGTCTGGTACCTGGTAGAGTCATTCCACGTCCGATTCCTAGTAGGTTTGGAAGAAGACTTCCCGCTAATCCCGCTAGTAGTGGAGCTATTGGAATAAATCCTCCTTGTTTTGCTCGATTGCGTTTTGTTGTTTTCTTTTTTCTCGACGATTTTGTTTTTCGTTGTGGCATTTATTTTATATTGTTACATAAAACTGAGTGACAAAGTCGACGACGTGAATCGTTAACGATAGATTTGTTTGATTCCACGACCTTCAACTGCTTTTTTCGTTGCGCCAGATACTGCCCCTGACGCAGCTGCTAGTCCAAGTGTTCCTAACACAGGTAAAATTTTGGGTAGTATTGTGCTAGCCATCACAGAAAGTGCTGGTCCAAAAAATCCACCTTGTTTTGACATTGATGTTACTTGCGAAACAGACAGTTGAAGAACAAACGGTTTTCCTTTATCAAGTTTATCGATTTGTTGTTGTGTTAGCATTAATTTAACCGCTGTTTTATTTAAAGTCCCGGCGACTTCTATCGCTGGGGATATCATTAAAGAAACAGAACGGCGTTTAGCAACAGCTGCTGATAATTTTTCAACTTGACCGGATGTTAGGTATATTTCTCTGGTTGTGTACTTGATTTTCATTATTTTATATCAAGGTTGTTAGATTAAACTTGTACAGTCATTCTTCCTTTAGTCGCGTCAATTGTCAAGAATCTATCACTGACAACTAGCGCATATACGTTATACTGTTCGGCTGGCAGTACGCCAAGTGTCCAGGTGACCTCAATATCGGCAGTTGATCCGATAGCTCGTTCGGAATGTTTTGATATGTCGAAATAAAAGATAGGATAGAGCGATCGAAACTTTTCTACTGATATTTGAGATCCACTGTCCAAGTCCTGATATTTTTGCATTGCTTCCATAAGGTACATATACGGCCGAAATATGTTTCTTGTTTCATCGTCAGCAAAATTGCATTCGATTGCACGTTCGGGATATTGTTTAGAATTTACTCTAACAAATATTCGTCTGACATCAGGGTTATCAAATACGGAGTTGTTCATTTCTTGATCATTACGACGTGCCTGTCGTTGAAATACAACGAACAAGTGTCGAGGTAGTTTTTCGCTAGCTGTAGTTGTAACACGCCATGTGTAATCAGTTGCGTTAGTAATTGCTGTTTGATAAATCCTGTTTTGTTGGAAGTGTATCTTTTTTGTATAGGCGGTCAATAATGATTCGAGTTCCATCGTTTTAGCTACAGAGGGGACAACTCGTGGCATCCACAGCGCTAATCTTGTAATAGCAAACTCTCCTTCAGCCACCCCATCGGTGTGCATTATACAATCGTTTTGATCAGCTCGATCTAAAATAAGTGTATGTTTTATTCCGCGAAAAACTTTGTTGTATTCACGGCAAAATCCAAAGATTGTACTTAACGGAAGCATCATTGTTATTTGGCGAGATTCTGCAGCAAATTCTTTTCGTTTAGCAAATCCTTCATTATACTGCTGTCGTCTTATTCTTGTGACCGCTAATCTTATCGCGTCTCCAATATCACCGGCTGCATTATTAGCGGGATTGCCGATTAGATTATTGTTATCTACAGCGGGATTACCAGCGCCAGTACGAAACTCGCTCGAAACAGCTGTCCCGAATGAGGAATCTTTAAACCACATCATGTTTGTGGCAACTGATCTAGAATAATCATCGCTAAACGAAACAATGTTAAGTATTGTACTTGCTATAGGCAAGTGCATTGAAATATCTTCTACAGTTTGACTGGCCAGTTGATATTGTGCACTTTTAAACAAGCTGCAACCGTTATTGACAAGCGCAATTTCTGCACCAGCTGCAATATCACCACCTATCGCAGTTAATATTTGACCACGCACTTCTAACACTGCCTTATGCGGAAGTAGAAAGATGTCCTCATCTCTTGTGTTAAAAGTTCTATCACCGGCTTTATTTGGTTCCTTTGAGTTTTCATCGAGATACTCGACGTATTCGAACTCTGTTACAGCATCGTCAGTATCATATTCTTCAGCAAGATCGAGATAATTTTTAGCTGACATTTTATTTTATAATCGTTACACAAAATTAAAAAGCAGCAGGAGTCATCGGTTTTGTTTTCTTTACAAGTTTACGTACTATTTCTTCACCATGTGGTGATAATAATTTTTTTGTTGTAGCTATCATAGCTCGTTTTGTTTCTTTTGTTGGCGCAATATCTGATATTGCTCGTTTTATTTCCGATGTGGAAGGTTCTCTAATCTTATCAGCGATCTTTTGTCCTACTGCAGTGCCTGCTGAAGAAGCTGCACCCGTCGCAAAAGCTTTACCTGCGTCCAGTGCAATTGGTGCTACTTTACGCGCAATTCCTGGGACATTTTCTATAATTTTAGTAAATATGATTCCAAAAAGTCCACCTACGATTTTTCTTCTATAAAATTTTTTTGGTCTCATCTTTGTCTATAAAATATAGGCTCACAAAATTGACGTCGACAACTACGTTGTTGCGCGCCTACGCAATGCGTAGGTGTAAATAATACGTGACAATTTCGTTGTTAAGATCTATTTGTCTACCTGATTGGTCTGTTAATTGCATTGTTATACTTGATATTTGATTTTCAAGATTAATCGGATAAAAATAACTTGACGTGGATTAATTTGTATGATCGATCCTGGTGGAACGTCCGGTGAAAAGCTACATATCGTTTGTCCTCTACTACCCTGGGCTGAGTAAGACCCAGCTGCAATGGAGCAATTTATTAATATTGTGTTTACTTCTGTTATATTTACTGGCAGTTCACCGTTATATGTAACAGCTTCTTTAGGACTATTATAAGATTTATGGAGAAATCCTATCAGTGATGCAATACTTTTTGGTGATGTAAAATCAATCATCATATTATTTTTTAATGTTATACTAACTCGTAATATGTTATAATTTGGTGTTAGCTCAAAATTATCAGCTATAGCGCCCGCTTTTGTTATCAGCTCCTTTATCGTCTTATTTAGATCAGTGAGGTTATAAGCTCCTTGTGGAATTTTAAATGTTTTCCATCTATCTCCTTCAATAAACCTAAACTCATCATTTACTCCAGTTTTTACGTTAGCCATAGAATTCCATGCTGTGCAGGAAATTAGTCCAATCTCATACTGTTTTTCAGGATCAAGTTGTATTGGCGGACTGTAATAAACAGAAAAGTTTGCGTTGTTTCCTGTTGTCTGCGATGAATCAGGTAATAATGTTGTTGATGTTAGTGACATTATATTAATATTTTTAGATAAGATCGCTATGTAAAATTTTATACTCGGATGATGTCAGTAATCCGCTCGATCTAAGATGATCTAGTATAACAATGATTTCGTTATCAATCTCTGCGCTTTCATTACAATCCTCTTTGGATGATATCAGCAACATAAGTCGGTGAACTATTTCTGCGTTTGATGTAAAAACTTTAACTCCAGATCCAGTGGTTTCCTCTGGTAATGTTTTATCTCGTTCGTTATCATATTTATCAAATAGTCTTTTAAAATTCCAACCTCTACCATAACCTCCTGGTTTATTTCGATATTGATTTGCTTTTCCAAATAAAACCTCAGCAATAATTCCTTCTCTTATATAATTATGTAATTTTAATAAATTCTCTTCATCTTTTAATTTTTTTATTTCTTTATCAGCGAGTAAACCATCTTCTATAATTTCTGTTAATTTTTCTGTTAAATTGTTATATTTTTCTTCTGGCCAAGTTCGAATTTTATCAATTTCAGTGATACTATATTTTTTAATAAATTCGTTATATTCTGCATCTAATATTTTAACACGTGCATTTTTTCTATAAAATATTATCTGTTTTTCAATAGGCATTTTTACTTCAATAGTTGCAGTCATTATTTTTTGTTTCTCAGCCAATTCCTTAGTTTGCTCCGACAATTTTTCTATTAACCTCTTTAACTTGGCTGGATTAACAGTCAGTCTTGCAATAGCGTGCTGAAGCATAAGAGGGTTGTTTATTAGCATGTCATATTCGGCCTGTCGCGCAGCAGGATCAGCAATGTTTCTTATAAGTTCTTCTGCAATTTTTTTATTTTCTTCTTTCGATCTTTCTCCAAGTAAACCCAACAAACCTTTTTCTTTTAATTTTTTAAGCTCCTCTGCAGATAATGTTGATATTTTTAGTTACTTGCCAAGTACTGCTTCAGTAACCGGCTTAAAAAGTTTAGCAGTTTCTTCCTCTGCTTGAACTTGTCCACGCCGAGCTTCTTCCATTTTTTTCTTAAAAGCTGCTCGAGTTTCAATAAATTTCTTTAGCAACTCGATTCTTTGTTGGTGCTTGTCCATTATTTTCTATATGCTTTACAAAATTCGCCTATAAAAACGTGTCAATACAACAACGAAACATCTTAGCCGGATCACGCGCGAGCTTATCAAATAAAAATAAATTATATTTGTCTTTGGTTGCTTGATGATATAATTCGATAAATTTATCTTTTGTTACGTCACCGCATTGCTCGTTTGCAATATTTCTCACATCAACATTATCCAGTCCGGGAAATAATATAAAACAACCAGTATTTCGCCTGATAAATCTATCGACGTTGTAAAAACCTTGGGCGAGATAAACAGAATTACATCTTTTATTACGCGATAATGAAAAATAAGATCTGAACTTGTTCATCTCCTCATTGTTTAGCGGAATATCGTCAAATACAATTATTTTATGCTCAGATGAATCAAGTTTATTAACTGGAATTAGTTCTTCTGGTTGTTTTATTAAAAATATGTCATCGCCAGCGTTAAGTTCATCACGAAGTTTATCGTTGTACTCGCTCAATAATTCGTATTTATCCTGTTGCGGGTTAATTGTATAAATATATGCCTTGTCATAGTTAAAGTTATTGTTGAGCAAAAGGTTTAATAACAGATTTGTTTTACCTGATCCTGTACGACCAATAATAAGATAATGACAATCTGGAAGTTCATTATTATGTCTATGATTAATTAATCGCTCGGTATCAAAATTTAATATCTTCGCCATTGTTGTTATATAATTTTATGTAATATTAAACTGACTAATGTTAACAATTTTATGTAGGATAATAAATAATGAGCTATTATACAAAATTTGGAACATTATTAGTAGATTCATCGGCTAAAGGTCAGCAAGGTGACTTATCTAGATACGCAACTCTTGATCAGCTCAGAAATGAAATCAATAATTTATTAAATATCACAAGTGTAGATCAAAATGAAGTCGTTGTTTTCCAGGACAAACAAGGACGATTGAAGACAAGTAATATACAACTGTCAGATGTACTTATACGAGTTCCTACCGCGGTTGTTAATAATATCGTTACTTTTACTGACCAAGGTAAGATACAAGATTCTGGTAAGTCAATTAACGATTATGTCAAAAAAGCTGGTGATTTATTCACGGATAACATCATTATGAATCAAAATAAAATTACAGGCCTTGGAAATCCAACCGCAGATAATGACGCCGCAACAAGAAAATACGTTGATGATCAAGAATCTAAGTACGTATTAGTCAACGGTGGTATAATGCGTGCATTTCTCAACATGAGTAATAATGGTATTAATAATCTTAGAACACCAGAATATGATTTTGATGCTGCAACGAAAAAATATGTTGATGATAAGGAAATTTCAGTAACAGCTTCGTTAGCTACAATTAATAATGAAATGACTACAATTAATAATGAAATGACTACAATTAACACTAATTTTACTAGACACGTACAAACGTTTTTAAATTTTCGTAGAAACGTGAATAGAGCCATTAACGAATTTTTTGGTGATCCACCAACTGTTGACATAAAACTCTCCGACGTTAACACAAAACTAAACGACATTGTCAGTGGAATACCTAATATTGTTCAAAAAACGAATCTGATTAAAATTCCACACGGACAAATTAAAAATATCGTGTACACAGTAGCATCAGAATCATTGACATGGACACCGCAAAATAACACTCTCGAACATACCGCAGAAGTAACTGGGTTATACAGGCTGTCCATGAACGGTTTGGAAATTACTGCGTCCACTTCATCATCACCGAATGTATATTATAATCCTCTACTGGTGATGCTAAATAAGAACACCAAAGAAATATTTACGTTGACATCAACGGAAATGCCTCCGAGACGTTACTGGTGGTATCTGGAATTTATAGCTGAAACACCATAATTAATCACTTAGGGACTGGCATTACTGTCAACAAATATTATATAATGAAAAAAAGTATAGTTGATTTCAATCACATTTCAAAAGAAATTCCAAAGCAAGATGTGGATGCGTTATTGCAATATTACAAATATTATCATAAAAAACTTTGGTGCGTGAAAAAATGTTATAAATATTATAACAAAATACTTCGGATAATATCATATTTACCGTTGTTATTGACCGGCTCTGGTATAATTTCAAGTGGAGCATCATTAAATCTGTTTTTGTTAATAATATCAGGCGTCGGTGTTTCTCTTGCAACAGCGTGTAAAAAGATTGAACCTCGGCTTGTGACCAAGAAAAATGCCTGCAAAACAGCTAGTATCACCTATACAAAATTACTTGATCAGATACGATCTTACCTACGGGGTATAAAATATGATATGGATGATTTAATACGCGAGTTCCGTACTATTGACAGTATGTTAACGGATATTCTACCAATGAGAGTCAGTAGGTATGAAAATAAGTATGATAACGATGATTCATGATTGGTGACGAGGTATAAACAATAAAAATAATGTTTGAAGGAGGTAGAGGTTTTAAAAACTCTAAGTCGTTTTGGGAGTGTTGGTGGGTCCCCAGATGGTAATTTATATTTTTTTTGGAGGGTCTCCAAGATGGTAATTTATATTTGTTTGGAGGGTGGGTAAAAGTCTTGGATTATATTTGGTCTAGAACCAGCACTTGTTAAAAATGAAAATCGTTTTGGGGTGGGGATTTGAGGGTCTCCGAGATGGTAATTTATATTTGTTTGGAGGGTGGGGAGAGGTCCTGGGTCCAGAACCAGCACTTTCCCTTATTACTGAAGCTAATAGGTAGTTGGGAGCAACGAGATAACAGCCACCCAGAACAGCGGCAGTGTCAGCAACAACTTCAACATCATCAATAACAATAAAAGCTTCAATTTCTGACCAAATTGGTAGTAGAACAAAAGAAACCACTCCCCCATCTCAAACGGAAAATAAATATGGAGAAACTACAGCAGCAGCTGAAGGGAACAGCGAAACAGAGGGCAGAAGTACCTGTGCTTCCAGGCTGAAGAGTGGGGTATTTGAGCATTAATGGAGAATACAGTGTCAGCCCAAAGACACGCCTTGGACCTAATAATTGTCATGGAGGCTGCAAAGGAAAAAGAATGGAAGGGCTAATTGTCGAAGAGAGAGAAAATCAACTTCCTTCATACCGCTGGAGACATTAATTCACCAGGTTCCAAATACCGCCAGTGTCCAGTTCCTCTAGTGATAGCAATCGTCCATGAGACGAATAGAGCCTTTAGCATTCCGGCCCAGCTCATCGCATACCGGGCAGAATGAGAACCCTGTGATGACAGACATCATCGCCCCAAATACCAGCAGGGGTCGAACAAGAAAGAAGTTCTAACCACCGGAGAACCTGACGGTATTTCTGTCTCTGTCTCTGGAGGTTTAAACGCAGCCCTTTTTAGGGCTATTAATCAAGTTTCTTTTTAGGTTAGGGTTTTCATTTTCGCTCGAAAAATATTTTTGTGTTCCTAATTTATACACAAATATGATCCATTTGCTACCGTTCGAAAATATTATCTCCAAATTATCGAACTCGACAGAAAAAGTCTTTTCTGGATCACTTAGACAATCTATATTTTGACTTGTATTTTCGGAAATATTCTGTACACTGAGAAACACGAATTTCTAAAATGTCTTAGTTACGATAATTTACTATTGATAAGCGTAACTCAAATTACAATATGTGGGTTACACATAAATGACAATAGGGAACAGCCATGTTTAGACTACTGGGCAGAATCTGACAAATACGATTTCTCGCGTTTCAGAAAGTTCCAGTTAACTTTGGCTGTCTTCAGCGGGACTTTCCCTCTTTTGTCTCTCCCGGAATATTTTGTTCCAGCAGAGTAAGATACGCACATGCTGGACTGGGTGTCGTCATACGACACGACCAATTTTAATTCAATTTTAATCCCCGAATGAGCACACGTTGCGTGCATATTAGGGGTAGCCCCTGGGAATTTTTAAAATTAATTAGCCTACAGTGCATGCATAAACGAGTACAACAGTGTGGCTCTTTATTCTTCAGGCACATTAAATTAAGAATCCAGCGGTGCTGGAATTAACAACTCGCGGAATTCCTGATATGATTATGATATGAGTCATGCCATCGTTTACACTCGATTCATTCATTTCATATTTATCAGTCATTCAGCGATTCCAGTTAGAAACCAGCCGTCCAGGCATCAACATTCGGAGCGCCTGCTATGGTAGGAAGAGGGGAGGGAATTACCTGTGAGTAGTTCCAGTGCTGCCTCGTGCAGTTTAAGACCATCATACTACTTGCTATAAGGAAGTCAGGGGAATAACTGCATATATGTAGCAGAATGCACACAGTTGTTGGTCAAACTACCACTTTCACCGAAGTCGAGTAGTACGAACTAGTGAACTACCATCGGGAAGCACACCGACCCAGCGAGCGACAGTCTTTGAGTGTAGTAGGCCATGGAAGAGGAGACAGCAAGGCAACGATCCAGATACAACAAGGAGAGGCAGCCATCTAGTTTATCTAGGAGAGGAGACCAATTGGCTTACACCAGAAGTTCTTAGACCCGTAAATATAAGACAAATGGCGTGCCGAAACCCGGGAGAGAATACCCTTCCAGAGTATCCTGTCAGTTTCCTGGGATTGTAGCACATAGGACAACTGGAAATGAATCAGTCTGACCGAAGACAGACCAAAACTGCCTCACTGTATGGAACTTTACATTCGGCCTTCTACAAACCCCTTTCGATAATACTCTTTTATATCCCAAATTTGATCTATTGATGCTACCGTCAAAAACTCATCTGAGAAATAATGAGTAATATTAAATTAACATGAGTATTATAATCTCACGGATTTGTATACATTTTGGAGAATTAATGTACACAATGTATACAAAATTCAAACTTGAATGCGACTAGTAAATGAAAGTTACAATGTATTGGATTGACCTAACTAAATATATGGCGAACACATTATTGGTTGTTAGGGATTGCTCAACTTATGTAAAACTGGGTAGAATTTGAACTTTAACATATCACTGCATTTCAGGGAGGTTTGATAGTCCTCTTGGGCATCATATCGGACTTCTAATTTTCCTCTTCCGGGAGTGATTACTTTAGTTGCATTTGTATACTAATTAAGGATTCTGCCGTGCAGAAAGTAATGCATCGAGTAGTGGCTCCTTTCCAACAAAAAGCACACTTTAATAATGTGTCATGCACACAAATTCCGTCCCCGAAACGTGTGCTTGCACGTAGAGTAGAGGTGAAATCTCGAAATCCAAGTGGCGACTCTATTCCCACTCGACGAGTATATGTAAATGGCTGAATGGCCGCACACGTCGTTAAGTTAACATAGATAGTCATACCGTTTATCGTCGGCTCGTGAGTACAAAAGGAACAGGAAACGAGCAATGTAAAGTGGGTAAGCTGAGGATAGAAGTATTGGAGTGATTCCCATACACCAGACACCTGAAGAGGGAAACCATCTCTATTAGAATTGCAAACCAGTTCGTCAGGTGAAGGATGAGATCCCGGAGAAAATTAAAGCTGCTTGGGCCTAGGAGAGAATGGTCAAGGAGCAGGAGAAGAAGGAGACGCAATTTCAACTCCTGAACAAGAACTGGACGAGATCTTTGCTGTCTTGCTGGGATAAGAGGGGGCCGCAAGTTACATAGTTTTCCCAACGAAATTTTATGTAAGTTACTCTCAGAGTTACTTACGCAAGCAATGTGATTATGGTCATGATGAGGTCTATTTTCCCCCCAAGCGCTTGCTGCTGAATTTTATGATTTTGTAAACAAGGCTATTTTGCACTGATCAGTGTGTCACTATGTGGGGAAAATTTGTTGATGCCTCATGCTTCATGTATATACATATTTTCGGATAGTTAGTTCGTAGTAAAAGTACCTGGGATAAGGTTATTACATATTATATAAGATTACGACTATAGACCCGATTCTGGACAAAGAAAATGCCGTCTGTTGTTTAACCATTATGCAACGACCCGTTCGTAGTTAAATTCAAAGGGAATTCTACGACCACCTGGAGACGCCTTTGTTTGTTTTGCACTCAGTCAGTAATATCACGACTGGCTTGGAGCAAGTTCGGGCTTTTCGGGACCGGAAATCCGGTTGTTACTGGTAAGTGCTAAATTACCCCAGGGCAGTTTTCAAAGAGACCAGACCGTATCGAATCGAAACCGAGAGATTCAATCTAGGTCGGAGTCTCAATAAGCAATTTGTTCGGACTAATTCCATTTTTCCATTAGTATATGTTTGACCGTCGCTAAAGGTGGATCATAGAGAAGTTGGGAGGCATTAGACTGTACTCCGAGTGCAGAAGTTGTGCGGTCATTGAAAGACAGGAGGAAATTCTAGTGAAATTCTAAGTTTGGATTGCGAACATAGGCTTCTTGAGGAAGCTTTCCGGGTGGCTGTGAGAGGCGGCACCCGAGGATCGTAGAGACGGAAGATTTTGAGAGCACGTGGGAGGTCTATTGTGACGTCAGCAGTTTGTGGGAAGGCGCAGTGCCGGAAGGAACACGTGGAAGAGAGTACCGGAGGTGTTGGAAGGACGGATCCGAAAGTGCCAGGAGATATAGTCAAGGGTACCGCAAGTACCAAATGAGAAACAAGAGGCGGACAGATGAGTAACAGAATCAACACTGAAGGGAAACACTCTCACTTAAGACTTTAATTTCATATAATGATATTAACTGGCAACTGTGAATAGGTCATTGTTTGTATTTGTTCGAAAGAAATTGTGGTGGAGAAATTTGTCGATGAAATTGTTGACATTTGATATATTTCATTAAATTGTTATACCTTTCACCTTGAGTTTTTTATACACCTAGACCGTCGGCATTGCTGACTGGGGGCTCGGAGCTATTTAAATTTTAACTATCCACCTTCTCCGTTATTAGAAATAGTACCTTAGGAGGCACGTGACAAAGTGCATACAAATATTCTCTAAAATAAATAATATTACCTTTTATTCCTCATCCGGCAGTAGAATACTGTGACTGAAATTAAAATCCCAACTAAAAATCCTATTCCAGCACCTGAAAGGAAATCATTGGACGAGACTGATTAAAAGATCTTCTTCCGAATATAATTACATGTACATGTTAAAACTGATTCTACGTCATAAATAAATTTTGTGTGAATATTTAAAATACAAAAGAGATCGTTTCCTACGAGACCCTAATCAAATGGTACCCTTATCTACATCTGACTTAATACGACACAATATTTGCAAAGCACTGAAACAACATTACCCAGTTATTTTAAAAAGTAAACACACTAAACATAACCGTCAGTATCTCAGTGCCAAGATTATCGTATCCGTTTCCACTCGAAGTTTAAGAAACCTAGTATACTGTGATCATGACTATCTTGATCCAACTTCAAACTGGGGTGCTGAATGAATCTTTATTTGATACGGGGTTCATGTTACAAGAACAGACCGAAATAGTTCACTCCCGTATGAGCAAACTGATTTACTAGTCCAGAATTTATTATCGTCTGAAGGATTTCTTTCATCGCAAAACTTTTCAGTCATTAGGATTTTATATAGCGAGTGATCAACATTATGAAATCTATAACTTCGGAGAAAACGGATACACCAGTCTTGGTATTCTGATACGGAAGATCGGTTTGAAAATCGAACGTGTTTTAAAGAATCTAGTTATCACCCCAATGGTTGGCAATATTATATTTTGATTTAATCATATCTAGAGAGGGGTACAGACTGCAATAGGTCCCAGTCAAAACTTTAGATCACATCTGATTGCTGTCTCAAACACACATCATATTATTCTTTTAGCGCTGTTCCATCTGTTCTAGTTATCAACGACCGTATCAGATCAGTGTCTACTATCCTAGATATACTGTCATTTTTGGCTGCATAAACTGTTGCATGCTATTTTTGCACGCTCTGATCATGTTTAATTCGCCATTTCTTAAAAGTTCCACTAAAGTTTCGTCTTCGAATATCTTCCGCAGATTGTTTAACTAATGAAGTATACACTACTACTGTTTAAGATTTTACTTCTGATTTTTAGTATGCTTGGGAAGTACTTTGGATTTTATACTATTCCAACGCACCTTTTCGTTTTTACTATAGTCTTACGATAGCGTCTGTCAGCCCTTTCTATTTGATTTTCTTTCTATATTCGCACGATAGAGTGGTGTCTGTCCTTTCTGTTTGATTTTCTTTCTATATTCTCAAGACAGACGGTGTAAATATCTGTTTGATTTTCTTTTTATATTCTCACGATAGCGTCTCTCAGCCCTTGCTGCCTGAATTTCTTTCTATATTCGTACGATAGGATCCGTCATCCCTTTCTGTTTGATCTTCCTTACTTTTTTCTCACGATAGAGTGTCAGCTCTTTTTGTTTGAGTTCCTTTCTGTAGTCTCACGACATTGTGTCAGTCCTTTTGGTTTCAGTTTCTTTCTATATTTGCACGAAATGATCTATCAGTCCCTTCTGTTTGATTTTCTTTCTTTGTTTGATGTTCGAAGCATTTCCATTTTGTTTTCCTCTTATTGAAAAAGCCATAGAGGAATGGGTTTTCTCCTTCCTGTATAATTTTAACGAGTCTGTTTGTACGGAATGATGTACCTGTTACATCATTGACGACTGCATGGTTTCAAACATTCAAATATTCAAACATGTATAGGTAGTAGATGAGAGGTCCCAAACATTCGGCCCGTGGAATTATTTTCTGCGCAACGGCACCCCGAATTTATAAAATAATTAATAATGCAAATTATTTGTTCACAGCCAATCAGTTTTGATAAAAATTAATTCGATTGTTACATTGCTTATTTCTTGTGTCCAATATTTCAGCTGGCTACCATTTATATGAACCTCTTTTGCTGTATGAAAAGTTTTCAGCGATGCTGCCCTGGGGCCAATGTACAAGTCCTCACGTGGCCCTCGTGATTTGGGTTTGTGACTTCTGCAGTAGATAATGATCGCTATAAACTAGTAACTACTTCGCTGCGAACAAACATTGTATGCTCTTTTTAATTACGCGAAACTTTGAGAAATATATTTATTTGACAATGAGTGAAAGTAGAAAATGTTTTGATATGGTCTTTATGTAATAGTGATTCCAAGAGTAAATTGACAGTGATTGTGCAATTAAATTTGACCTCCATGGAAAAACTCAATCATGGCAATGTTGAAATAAAAAATTACTACAATTGAAATAAATTGAATTACACATGCTGATATGATAATAAGATTCATATAAACCTAATAACAAATTAAGGTATTCAGAGGAAATCCTTTCTATGCTGAGGTTATGTTAGTATAAAATGAACAGACTACGTGTGGCAACGCTTATAGTACATACAATTTCGTATGTAATGTGTGAGTGCCGTTGTACTAATTTGTTAACTGATTAATTTAGAACCGTAGTTCCCATCCTTTTGGAGTATGAGGGCCTCTTCATAACTGAAAAAATTTCTCCGACCCCCACATGCTAATAGTTGTCCCTTTAGTCTCCGTTGATTAAAAAAAAATACATACCCCTGGGAATTCTTCCGCGGCCCCATTGGAATAAGCCCGCGGCCATGGGGGCGTGGAGTGGAGTGGGGGTGGTCTGCGGCCTACTGTTTGGCAACCATTGGCTTAGAAGGAATATTTTAAAATCCACCAGTCTTAGATGCAACTGCGCACACTCGTGATTTTAAGATTGCACCGTGCCTTATTGAAAACTTATTTTTCATGATGCACAACAAGAGAAGGAGTGGCAACAAGAAGTTTTTGTTGTATTGAACCCGATCGCAGGTAAAATGAATGAGGTGGACTATTTTCACAATGTGTTTCAGTTTTACATATAAGACGGCGATTTAATACTGGCAAAATTAATGAGTGACTTGGCCAAATGGGTAATCAAACTATTGATGGTAAATTATATAGATGATGGCATACACGACGCAAATTAGACGGATGATAGAAATAAGGAGAAAACAGCGAATTTGCTTGAAGAGACATTTTACAATTAATGTATGAACATACAATTGTTGTTTGTATCAAAGTTGATAAGCAGGATAAAATAGAGAGGACCTTGAAGTGAAATTTAAGTAGTGGACAAGAAAGGGAGAAGATAAGACACAGAGAGAATTTATTTTCTAAAGGGACATATTAACTATATTTGTTTATAGTGAATCTGCATAATTGATGTAGACGAAGAAACAGACAACTCTAGACTAGGGCGTCAGACAAAGGGTTAACGAGGACGAATCCAAACAATGAATTGAATGACAAGACGAAGTGGGGAATTTAACTTTTATTTTCTTATCTATACAGAAACTACATGTGCACTGAGTGTGTCCGCTACAAAATATAGTTCTTTCATGCCAAATCTGGTTGCAAATTGTTAATTTGCTTCTTTCTAAATATTTTAATTTTCTTTTCTATTGAGGAAATAAATTAAAGAGACGCTTAAGATTTAAACGCAACTTTAGCTTAAATAAAGGTCACCGCAGAACGTTTTGAGTTTTTAATTACTCCGCTAATGAACCCTAGACAATCATATACAACACAAATCTTAGATAAGTATGTTCAACAGAGCGGGGAACAGGCCAAACAAAATGATGAACACACGGTTAGCATTTAAAGTTATAAAGAGTTTATCAAAGTCATATTATATTTCACTTACAATTGCAACTGACCATAAGACTGTTTTTATGATATGATCTCTCTCCTACGTTCTCTCTCTATATAAGTAGGTCGGACGTGGTCTATAAGTTTTACCTCCATCGATTCACATCTCTCTGTCTATCTTTCTCTGTCCCTCTGATGGTAAATCTGAGACACAAACCGACCAACCAGGGGATATTGGATTTGGATGAAATTGTGCAAGATATTTCATTCATTTTAAAAGTGTACATTAAACGGTGAATATTTATATTTTTTCGCATTATCTTTCTATTTATTTGTTAGCTAAGAATTATAAATTTATCGCTTTGTTTTGAGAATATAGAAGTAACGATCTACTGTCGGTACCATAATTATATGAGTAAATATATTACGTGGATGAACGAATAACAATTTATATACCCATTGTATTGTAAAATTAAATGGCTTTATGTCAACAAATCAACGACAATGTTAACATACATACACCTGCATACGTTTGTATAAAAGTAGGTTGATAAAGTATATTTATATTATCACTATCTGTTACATGAGGTGTAATTAGTTTTGTTGATGACACGGATATATACATAAATGTGATTATGATGATGGGTGTGGCTTTGGTGTCGATGATGATGCTGATGATGGTGATACAGACGATTATTATAATAATAAAAACAACAATAATAATGGCATTGTTTGTAGAGGAGATGGTGATGATAGTTGTAGTGGTAAACAAAAAGAGTAAAGTTTAAAGAATCTGACCTAATCCTATGTTTGGTGGGTCTGTTTGGAAGCTTGTTGCCTCATGTCTTGGAGACTTGGTTCCATCTGGAACTAAGAGAAAACCAGAAACATTGCATTTTTTTGTATGATCAACAAATAATGATTATATAATGTCTATCTAATCTGGATATATTCTTAAGCATTTCCATTAACTACAGTTGTTTTCAAAGTCTGTTATTTATTTAAGGAGTGTACGAATGTGAAAACAAATATTTGATAAAGTTATAATCACCCATCTTTAGCCATTATTATGAACATTACAGAAATTTGAATCAACATAAGTTATCACGCATTATACTGAGTTGGAAGGCAAGGAAGTAAATAAATAAATAAATACTTCGCCTGCGTGAGCACATTTGGAGTTGTGAACAATGTACAAAATGAAATGGAGGACTGATGCCAAGCCAATGTAGTTAAGTGAAAATGAGGACATTGCTACCTAGTTTGGTGTAGCTCAACTACCCTCCAGGAGATGCATCTACACAAATGGTGTAACGAGTTTAGAATAAGTTAAAAGAAATTAGGGACGAAATGATCTAATGGCTGATATACAAAAATCGTTCAGTCCTGAACTTTAGGATACACTGACCAGAGGTCACAGGAAGTTGAAAAGATTACAAGTGAACCTGCCTCTGAAGCCGCTCACAAATGCGACATGGCGCAGTACGATAGCATTCAAATGTTCCTTTGCTGCTGAGGAACGTAGGGACTTAGTAGGGTTAGCATCCGGGCTTTTGCACCCCCACCCCCATTTTTGTGAGCTCATATGACCTCATATTAGTCTTGCCAATAGCCTTCTTTACCCTACTGTCATATATTATGTGCTGAAATGAAAAGATTATTGAAATGGATATGTAAGCTATATTGGTAAACCTTGTTAAATTGGAAGAATTGAAAGAAAATGCTATCTTAGAGATACTTATGAAGTCACATCAGATGAAACTAAAGTCAGCAGAATAGTACTCGATTTTTGTCGACCACAGTAGCGGTTCTATGCTGGCCATGGGTCTAAGTATGTGCCCATTCGGGTCGCCAGAAGACGTAGCCAGAAAATAAGCCTTACTTAAAAAGGATTACGTAGCCTTTGCCTTGTCTTTGGGGAATGTTATATGAGTCTGTGATCAGAATATTTATTGATATCACTAAGGGGAAAGAAAGTTATTGGCAACGTTATCTGCATTAGAAATAACAAAGGTTTCAGGTACAGTCCAGATGGCTGCATAGGCAATACAAGTGTCCTTCTGGTATTAAAAGCATCCTTCTTTAAACACGCCAGCAAGTTTTCCGATTATTCTTTGCTTTGAGATTTCTGTCTTAGAATTTTAAGATCTGCTTGTTGACGATGTTGGCACGTTTTAGCTAAGCCAACGTGGATTTTACCCATATTACAGCAATACATTTCACAACAGAGACCATCGCACATATGAGAAGGATCCAATTGCGTCGTTTAGAAAACCACCAACAGCTCATTGCTAACTCGTTAACTTTGAAAGCTGCAATAATACTTTTTGGCATAATGTTTTTCATATTTGCATAGGGCTAAGTATGTCTACTATACTGAATTCTTTAACCAAACCTGCCATGTTGAATTATGCGGCACGCAAGCAGGTACTGATCTGGGTTTGATTTTTTTGTATACGTGACATAGGCTTACTACCATATAACTATTTTATTTTGAAGATCTCGCTCTATTTTGACAAGGCTGTCTGCGCTGCAATTTCCACGCCAGAAATTTTCCAAAGAAAGTGGTTCAGACAGGAGCCTGTGTTGGTAACACCTGCGGCGCTAAGTATCAGCGGAATTGCTGTCAACAAAAATAACAAACGCTTGCGATATCGGTTCTTAAATCAGTACACTCGTTTGTGATAGTTGTGATACTACGCTATAAGTTCTTCGCGCTGTTACTTTTTCAAGGTGTCTTCTGATGTGATAGAAATCTATTATATCGTTCATCGTATACAATTAAGTTCTGTAGATGCTAGTAACACGCGTGTAAAACAAGAATGTGAGCGTCACCATGTCATGGTACACTTCACTTTTGTCATGGAGGGGTCGTGTGACCTAGTTATTGCTTCCATATCTTCTGTTGGATAAACAGGATCAAGCACATTAATCAATATGATATTGTCACTAAATGCAGCAAGAATTTTCCACCGTTGCTCAAGAGCCGCTGCAAGAACGGTGTCTTCTGAATTTGTTTTGTTTGTTGATAATAAGCCTCGGTTGTGTTTTTTTTTTTTTAACAGCCTCTGGAATTTCATCTTTCTGTTGCACCTTGGCTGCGACGCCTCTGGCTACGTAATTCCTGCTCCCGGTTCTTCTGCTTCTTCATCATCATCATCTGGTTTGCCGTCTTCTTTGTCAGACTGTTCCATTATCTATAGGATTCTTTCTACCTCATCATAATCTTAACCGGCCTCTTTGTATAAACTTCCTCTACCGACGATTTTATGTTCTTTTTCAACCTTTCTTCGAAGCTTTCAGCGTACTTCTCTTTTCTTTCCAGTTGAAAGGTTTGTCCATGCACTCATAGTCATCAACATGATCATTCCTCTTTTGTGCCCTATTATATTCGTCGGGGGAACAGCTTCTGAGAGTTTTAGTTCTGAGCAAATTCTTTGTATATTTTATAATAGTATCACAGTCAGGCGTAGTCAAATTCTGTTTCGCAATGTCTTTCTTTGGAGAGAAAGTTATTAATTTCGCGCGCATTCCTTACGAATTATGGCATGATACATATCATTTTGTTATCAAAAATCGTCAAGCGCGTAGATGTGAAACCAGTTCAACCTGGGGTTCCTTGGCACATCAGAATCACACAATATACGAAAACGATATTATCTAATTTTACCAGGATTTGGGAGGTAAACACATGCACCCTAACTTGTATTGCATTAGCGCAGGATAAAGAGTCGTCCAGATTGTCGTATCGTTGGATGCCTCTAGCCGCCTCCATTTGTTTATAAATTCGCCTCCAATCATTCTACATTTGAGCTAAAATCGCCAACTGGTTACTGCTATGAGACAAAGTATTTGGAACCAAAAGCAGGTGCTAACTCGTGGTTAGCAAATGCATGATAAGTATTGTAGACAGTCGAGTATTCAGACTAAACGGACGCCTTTAAACCATCTTCTGAATTTCCTCACAAGGAGTGAATATGGCTGACGGTATTCTTCACTCATTTGACATCGATATTTTTTTTGTTGCCGCGTCCGTATTTACCTATGAAAGACATCTGCTTTATGAAGCCACTTGCGGCTCTAAACGTAATAGGAGAGTAGCTGCAATCTGCTGTCTATCGTTAAGTTTTGTATTGCAGAAGGTACGCGTTCTGGAGAAAACGCACTGGTAGCCGCAGTTTATAAAATATTTGAACTCGCATTTGTCTACACAGTCTTTGTTGGCAGTATCTCTTATCTGTAGGCGCGGCCAGTTTTTATTTTTGTGCCGACATAGTAAGTGGTTTCGTCATAGTAACTTATTATATATAGTCTGCTTACGAAAATGTTTATTTTTAACATTGACTCAGAAGATGTAAATAAACCAATTGTTTTTTTTGGCAAAATACGTTCTATCGACAATATTTACCCAATCATAATACCGTAGGAGAAAAACTTCTAACTCGCAATCCCATTCTCCCAGATTAAATCAATTAAGCTTAAACCCAAACAGTTATCTGCCCACGTAGGTGGCAGCTAAACACAGTGATTTCCCCTTGCAATTGGCGACAGATCCCGTGAAATCTTCAGTTACTACAGGAGCGTAGGCACGCTCTTTAAATGGAATTTACTGCGGGGAAGCTGGGAGGATGTATATGTATTATGACTGGGTAGGTATTATTGAGGCAACATAGTTTTAAAAAATTGATTTTGTTCTTCAAATACATTAACAAATTATAATACCTCAGACGAATAAGTATGAGGTGGATAACCCGACTGGAAATATACTCCACATGTCGGGGAGCGGATTCGAAGGGGACAAATTTCTCCTCTTTCAAAATCAGCGGCAGTCATGCAGCCGCGTCTTTATGAAGCTATCAAAGAGAAGGAAAGGTAACCTTTTGCACCATGGGTAAAGTTCGCACTAGCTCGAGTCCTGCTTTTTAGGATGAAAGATCTCTGAGACAAAAAATGGATACGTGTAATTGAATCTCCATAACATGGCACGGATAATAACAGAACAGTCTCGCTCATGTGCAGTGTTTGTGGACAGTGTCCTAACTTCATGAGCCGAGATGCAAAGCAAAATCATTGGTGTGGGGTTATTTCCTATATGCGGAACAGATAGCCAACTTTATCCAGGACCAAAGTGACTGTGTTGATATATAGTCCTTTCCCTCTTTTGATGGCAAGAAGAGGCCTGATCTCCCTTGACGCAGCTGCTCGAAGTTACGCAAATACCACTTCAGAGTTCGCATTGGGTCATGCAGATTATCTTGAGATGAAGTGTCCAGAGTTGATAAGAGTTATTGCCAAAATGTGATTACCCATAAACTATAGCCCGTTCTTCGCACTGAAAGCAGGCTGCGTCATGAGTGATGCTGTCTCATCTTGTCGGAACTGCATGCAGATTGGGTCCATCAACAGGACATGCATTTGTGATTCTGCCTGCCGTTCGCCAGTGCGGTGAGGAATCAGGACTTACATGAGACGTAAACCAATGTAGCTCTTGAAAGCAGTTCAGATGGCGTCTTGTTCAACTAGTTTAGTGCCCATGATAAACTCTGCTTGGGCAAGGATTCAATGTCATTGTACAATTGAAATCCAAACTGAATATAAGATCAGATGGATCTTTGGTTTGTCCGTTATCCTCTCTTCCATGATAACGCAGCGTGCCAGTGATCATGCCAAGGTTGGATTTAATAGTGATTGGTGCTAGTTGTTTCTCGTCGAAGAGTCATATGAAGTTAGCAATTGAGCCATGGATGTGTGCAGTATTATAAAGTGTATTGCATTCCTACGCCTTTGATGGATTCTTCACCATATGTTGTGAGATTTGTTTGTTCCTAAGGACATATTTTGATAAGATCAAGACGTGCCGGTTCATTATCTCTGGGCTGGGATGAAACACCTTGAAGCAGATAAGCTAGTATCTCCATTCCTGGCAATTATGTTGCGACATTAATGAGGTTGATGGAAGAGTTCCCATTTGAGTGGACTAATCAGGATAAGTAGACACTCCAATTCTTATGACTCCTGTATCACATTCGGAACATAAATTGTTGGATGAGAATTGTATACATTTGGCTATTCCAATCTATAAAGACAATTGATCATCCAGACCTTATGAATCAGAGACTGGTGAGAAAAAGATTGTGTTTTTGGCATTCTACCTTGTCATCATAAGGTCCATCAAGGGATGATCACATCGAGCAAAATATTGAGTGAAAACCGAGGGATGAAGAGACAATTACGTTTGTATTATTAAGTCCGCCAACACATTAGCCATCCTAGGAAATGTCGAACCTGGACGTGGTTTTTGTCGTTTAGGACACCAATTTAGAAAATCCCAAACGAGAATACAATGGTCTGGGTACTTGGTTGCGACTTTCTGTTTGAGATAAGTCACCATAGTGGATTTGCTGGACAAATTAAGAATTCCACTCCCATTTAGGTTCTCCAGCCACCAATAAAAAACTTTCATAACGGATTTCATCTCGAGAATATTGATATGTAAATAATAATAATGAGGGCCACGTTCCATTGGCATCCCAAAGTGATAGGAGACTTGCTCCCCTAGGCATCTGTGTTCGCATCCGTACCAATCGTAATTGCCACAGGTTGTACTTGCAGAGGTATCCCCGACCCGAGTCCAGTGAGATTTTGAGATTGTAAAAGTTGGTCCAATGGTCATAAGTTCTGCCTTCATTTGGACCACAGAATCATTGTAATGGCAGCCCAAGAAGGCGACCTAAGACTAAGATGTCCGCTGCGCATTGAACAAAAGCAAGTAGACAAAGGAAGTCTCTAGCTGATGGGATGATTCGCACAGACAAGGAAATTAACATTAAATTATTCAATTCTGGTTCCTAGATGAGACATACTCTGTGCTTGTAAGGGTACAAGGTCGGAGATATCCTTGTTGACAAGGAGACTGAGAATGAGAAGAACGGTACCAAGTGATATCATGTCTTGTTTCAAAAATATAACTAGCCTGCTGTTTTGTAGCCTGTTGTTCTTGTTGATGAATCACGGTGCTTCTGGAACCCGTGTGTGTGTGTGTGTGTGTGTGTGTGTGCGTGTGCGTGTGCGTGTGTGTGTGAGTGTGAGTGTGTGATTTGGATTTTTAAAGTAGCTTTAACAATGGTTCAGTCATATCGCTACGATATCTAAGTGTGGCAGTTTATAGTGTTTTCTAGCACTGGGGCATCATGCCGCAGACATGTAGGATGGTGTCCCACCCGTCACACTATCTTGACACCAGGTCGACCAGTCCTAACACTAACCTCTTAATGCTGAGCACCAAGCAGTGTAAGTGTACGTCACACCTCTTGCAAGTCCACACCGATAGTTTTCCCAATGGACGGCAGTGAGAACCCGTTTTTGCATTCCATCCCAAGAACGCAAAGGAGTTGATTAATTGCACTTTAATGATGATGACGGCTGCATTTGTACCTGAGGGGCAGAATAGGAGGTGCACTGAACGCGATACCGAGTCCCCGCAAACTACTTGTCTGATCGATATGTCGCCTTGGTAAATCTTCCCCATTAGGCAACGAACGATTTGAGCCTTCATCCTTCCAAATCTGTAATATGGGGTGGGGAGATAAAGTATGTCATTTGAGATAGGGAGGGTCCCGTGAACACGGACATGCTCGTTTTCAGTGGCCGATGATGTAGATCAATTGTGGTCGTGGCCAATTACGATCACAGTTATATGGCCAAGTCCGATCGTGACGGAACATGACCATCGTGGCTGGCATGACGTTGTCCAGTTCTTGAGATATGGAAGGGGTACTGGATATTGATCCACGTAGTCGGTCCGTAATTCTGATATGCCAGACAGTAACTGAGACTGTTGTTTCTCGCCATCTCGCTGCCCCAAAAATGATATTGTTTCAAACAACTGCGTGCAAACGAATGTTTTTGCCTCTCACTGTATCCTTCTACGACTTTTCCTTATTACCCATAGAATTGCTGCCCATTGACTGTCAGTAATATGCAAGTCTGATATGTATTCAAAGAATGAAAACTAGAGAAAACTACACATGTAGAGTGGTAGCCAGAATGGTCTAAATCTGTAAGACAAAATAGATGTTACGAGCCTATACTATGAAAATAAGTAACACAAAAGAGCTAAAGACAACAAGCTTTGTAAAATCTAACAAATAATTTATTTGCCTAAAATACAAAGTGAAAATGAGAAAAAACTTACGGTATTGCGAATTAAATCCAAAAATAATCCAAGAATTACAGACGCAAGTCCTAGTAATTTAAAGCCCTGAAAAAATTCGGTAATAGTCCAGAATAAATCCAAAAACTGAAGACGATGACGTGTCTGTGATAGCTTATAGAGTGTTGATATGTCGACAGTCTTTTATTGAATCACAGTTATATAATTCCAGGTTTGAATTCAGTATAAATTTCAGTGAATGTCTCTATCCAAGAATTTTATCAGAACACGCAGAGAAAATAAACACTTGAACTCAATAATTTGAACAAATAAAATTCATCCCAACTGGACACAATGATACAACTTGAAAGTGCTAGATATTAAAGCACGAATGATAAAATCCTCACAGTTACAATACATATTGTTAACTACTTGAATTCAGGTCACAATTAGCATTTTCTAGAAAAACATTATCTAATGGAAAATAACCTTCTCGAATGATCCTGATATTTACAAAACAATAAGCATAACCTGGATTACACTCGGGAAATTCCAAAACTTAGACCCAAATAAACATATTTACTTCCTTATTTAATAATAATGCTAATTTTAAACCAGTTCACATAGAGAATAACTTAGCGAAGTATTAGTTGTTTCCAATGAATAAAATAAAAAAATCAGCTCGTGTCAAGCAGAAAAGAACTCAGTTTTGGACAACGTCAAGTCCAACATACAATGTTGCATTACAAAAGTATGTAATGAAATAAAATTAAATAAAACTAACTAACAAACAAAGCAAATTAAACATTATACATAACATAAAGCATACAATATTTACACGTAGTGCAGGGTGCGTCTTGCTTTATGAATTTAGGAGTGTCGGTGCAATATTACACGATATGATCAATACATGTTGCTCGTGGCCTATACAGGTAGGAAATTAGAGCATCGCTATTAATACTTACAAAGTGGACGCTAAATAATAATTCTAGTAAAAAGATACCTGTAGGAAGGACATTTTTTCTGACTTTCTATACAGGTAACATCACATAAACGTCTCATATAGTAACCACATGTATGAATTGGGCGCTATGAGCAAACCATGTTTATATAACTTGCCTATTTGTATACTACAATGGCAGAAGCTATACAGTAATTTAAATGAGATTTCTAAAGTGAACACTAAACCTCCATATAAAAAGGTACTGAAGCATCATTACCGATACTTACGAAGTCAACGCTACAGTATCCACTGTGAGGGAATGTTACCTTTTGTAAAGGCCCAATGACGTTCTATACAGCTAAAAACTAATAAAGCATCACGTATATTATTATGACGTTGACACTAAGACACGATAATAGAGGACACTTTCCTGTATATATTAATACTAAAAGAATTTCGTGTCTCACTCACCAGACCTGTACTTATTAATACTGTTATTGCAATATGAAGGGACGCCATCGCGACCCCTGTATATATGTACCAAATGCGCCAAAGTGTGTAAAGAGGGCACAATTATGACAATGAAATGTAAGAAACGTCTTCGTCGAAGACAGAAATAAGAGAAAAGTTGGAAATTTATGGGATATACTTTCCTTCAAATACGATACTCCTCCAAATTATTTTAAGGTAGACTATTTCCACAGTGCTTGTATGGATTTTGCAAGGCCTCTCTGTCTGTACAGAGGTGCTACTCGGCACGAACGGAAGTAGTGACTGGCGAATTCACGGAATTTGATGCCAGTCCCGACATCAAGTGGAGATCACTCTATCTAACTGCAACATAGGTGGGTAGATACCTTTTAGCTTTTCTTACTGAAGATATTTTAATCATGGAGGGCTGGATTTGCGATAAGTAGCAGTTCCAATAAGGTATTGTGATTAGGTAACGTATTTGAAGATATCACGGTACAATTGTTCGTTTCCTAATTGCCATTATATGATAGTGGTTTCCAGCTGGCCGAGTCAAGAATAACTTACTTCTAAATATGATGATATAATTAGCTCTGATGCCTTAACGTTTTAAATATTGGAATCAAAAGAGAAAAGGCCCATAGAAGAGTTTGATGGTGAGAAAGATACTGAAATAATATTTGGCAACATACTAATTGATCGCGACAATATGAACAAAATCAAGGAATATTTTAGCTCTCATGAAGCAAGCGCTGCAGTTCAATATACTTGTCGCAGTCTTATATTATACTGGCTGATTTGACGTCATATTTGTGTATATCCACTAATTGTTAGCCATCCTTTTCGTGTAAACAAGAATATAGGCAACTCTAAATGGCAGTAGGTGTAAAGGGCGCTAATGGCGCTCCCCGTGAGTCATTACAAGATATACAGCAAAGCTTATTCAGATAACAAAATTGTGCAGACAAAATTCGTTTCTTGATGTGAGCTGATGGCAGTACCATCATTTCGTCACGAAAATGATAGTGGTTGCTTATCTTTCGTTATACGGGGAAAGCGCGATGTGCTCTTGTAATAACTACACTGATGATCCCATAGCCTTCTTTATCTTGACAGCTGACAAATATGGAACTAATTCATTAAGGAAACAGGGCTGTACAAGGATTTGACTCAAAATGCTCTATGTATAAAAATATAATCAACTGAAAGGAATGGCAAATAATAAAAGGAAGAGGTTCAAGCAGCAGCAATTTATTGCTTGTCCTCTTTATTTAGTCAGGGACAAATCCCACGCTGCAGGTATAATCCAGGGAAAACTACATTTAGAAAAGATCCAGGAAGCGCTTTCAACAGAACATATTCTGTCAAGGAAAAAAATCTATATTTATATGTATTGTACGATATAAGGTATAATTCCTTCGACTTTTGTCTCACAGAGTAGACAATAGTTTGAAAGGTAATGAATCTTTACGTGAAAAAGCGAAAGGGACACGCTTTTGCGAGAGCAAATAGGGTAAAGACTAAAATTGAAAACTAGTCGATTGCTAAGGAGGGGTGAGTAGCATATGGTACACATAAATTATAATTAGTTCATTATGTGGAACTTACATATCAAGCCGTTTCAATTAAGAAGTAATAAGAAATTAGCTATTGGTCAGTCTCGTGGTGCACATAATAACAGGCAAATTAGTCTTCCTTTAACGCCATTTAACCCTAACAGTTGGTCAATTAGGTGTTTTATGTTTCACCCGTTAATTACTGTCTGAGCAGGTTTCCCACGTCTAACAGCCAAGCAGTTTACCCTAAGATGTATTCTCAACGAAAGCCAAATTCAGACTAGAAGTAAAGTTGCAACTCACTTTACTTTATAGTATGAAATTTACAAGTATGTACAAAAGAAAAAATATTGAAACTTACTTTCGAATTGGACATTGAAAATTTGTGAATAAAAAAGATGTATTCTCAATGAAACCAAATTCAGATTAGAAGTAAAGGTGCAACTCACTTCACTCTATAGTATGAAATTTATACGTATGTACAAAAGAAAAATACTGAAATTTACTTTCGAATTGGACATTGAAAATTTGTGGAAAAAATCAGTTTATGCGATAATACATGGGAAGCAAAATTTAACAGAACAAATAAGGTCATGACACTGTTAAAACCATACAATTGAAGTGGTATTATTTTTCATTGTGTTTCTATGAAGAAAATACCCAAAGCAACTCTTAGTGTCAAAATACCTGTCCATGGTCTGGTTCACTGAATTATTCCCAGTCCTATGATTACATAGAGTCTTATAACAACGTAACAAAATGAGGAATATCTCAACATTACTTGTTGAGGTAGGTGGTCCCGGGGTTGGCGTTGATTTTGTTGAAGCAGCCGTGAATGTCGTCATTGATATCGATGAAGAATTTGTTAATACAGTGGTGGAAGTATCTGGCACTCTTGTCGTGGAACTGGCAGAAGTGGAAGATGATGAAGTCGTTGAAGTGGTCGATGACCTTGTTGTTGTAGTTGATGAGGTTCCAGAGGTCGATGAAGTTGATGACATCGTAGAAGGCGTGGCAGCGGTGGAATGTGTTATAGTTGTAGTAGACAACGTAGTAGAAGTTGTTGGCGTGGTTGTTGATGTCGTTGTCTTAGTTGTCGAAATTGTAGAGGTCGGTGCAACTGTTGAGACATTGAAATACGATAATCTGCATGGTGTAAAAATTATTCGTATGTGACTGACACTTTTACCATCCTACGAATTATATGTCTTCAAAGCTTATTAATTTCATTATATAGTTTTATCATGCTTAAGTGTGAAACACAGAAACTTATATTGGCGAAATAATTTTCATGGTTTTTCATACCTATATTTTTCATGTGAAAATATATGGTTTTCCATCATACAATGCGTCCTTTGATTGTTGGTCCGTATATAAGTTAAATCGGCACAAGCCAAAAATTGGCACGTTGTGAATTAGAACAGATAAATGAAAAACTGCATATTACATTTCAGATACGCAAATTTATTTGTCTCATTCATGGCCTAGGTATTGCCCCCTGCGTCTTTGACAACAATGATAGGCCTGCTCTGATGAATTGCTGAATCGGACCTGTTTTGTGGTCCAGTGTTACTCAGATTAGAACCTGTCTTCTTAGTACAGTATCTTTTTGTACAACCATCGTTTATATCGAATATTGAATTATGTAAGCTTTATTATTTATCCATATCTATATACTTTTTGTTCAGTTAGGCACCTCGATTTAAAGTTGGTTTGTATCAGTGTATAAAGAGTATATAGTCCTTTGATTTTTCTCCTAACAGCATATTGTTTCAATAACTACTTATACTGTTTCAACAATGTTAAATAAGGTCTTATAATTCTTAAAAAGAATGGCTCTGTACATCGACTGTGTTACATTGTTAAATACAGCAAAATTCTTTTTAAAATGTATTATGCACATTGAAGATACATTAATAACAGAATTAATATATTGGTATGAAAAAGTAATCAGATTTAGGCGAAGAAAATACCTTATATAATGTATTACTGTTTGGTATGGTATCACCTGTTCAACCTTTCTAAGACGAGAGAGAGAGAGAGATCGAGATCGAGATCGAGATCGAGATCAATTAAGGAATGATTATTCCGAAGACAAATTTTACCCTTTGTCCACTGGTAAACTGCAACCCAGAACCTTCCTTCTTGAATAAACCTCGCACTGCAGTAATCTGCATATTGCACAGGCCATAGAAACTGAGGGTAGCGTGACCTGCAGGCCTCCAGCGATTCATACCAAGTTCTTTCGTCGTATTTAATCGCTCCTCTGTAACACTCCTGTTGATCGTAGACTGTTTCTACAAAACGGATTATTCACATTATATCTTTCGCTTAATGTGTATAATGTACACTTTAACATTTTCATTGGTAGACCATTGGAGCTTATATTCGCATTGCCGTCCGTCATGTTTGTTCGTAATACATTTGAAAACATATGTGAATATTTTAATTTATTATATTAACAACATGTTCAGTGGCATTGTAAACACACACACACACACACACACACACACACACGGATCCAGAAATGAAATGAAAGAGTTGATTTTGCATCACGTGCCAAGAAACTAAAATAGATCACTACGACGACTGTTTCATACTGCGGAAACGCACTTTATAGGTCATTTATGAAATGATATTTCAGAAAATTACCTGCGATAACGAAAGTTTAGGTCAACATATCTTGAAGATCAGTGCAAGCCGGGTCTATCAGCAAAAGGAATGTTGACGTTATTATTAAATGTTGTAGATACAAAGTATGAATTTGCCAAGTCACTTCCAAAAACAATATCCACTGTGTTAGTCCCTAGAAACACCGCCTCTACTATTGATGAAAACGTGATAGTTACGGTTTACTATATCACAACCACCAGTCTCTCTAATGGATAGCGTAAGACTTATGTCAATAATATCAGGGAGAGGGGTTAGTCGGGTCCAGTAACATAGTCAAGTTTTTTAAGCGATATGTCTTTTGTAATTGTACATTGTGTCTGGATTTGCGACCATCCCATGCATAACCTTAAACGTCTCTATCATGTTTGTATCGACTTGTGCTTTCACTTTGCGTGAGAAAGACGGTGTCAACTTATATGCTTGCCTGCTTTTAGAAAAACTTAGATGTGGCTTTAGAGAATGAAAGTATGTGAGCAGACATAGCGACTAAAACATAGATCAATATTGCACACTTATTTACCTGAATAGCACAAATATGGATGTTTCATTGTACAGTTGTCTGGTACAAACTTGCTACCTATTTCATTAGCTGTATGACTGTAAGTCAAACATCCTGAGCCATTTACAAATCTCCACTCTGAACTTATATCCCTGCTTTCTGTGAAAACAAAAATCACATATGTGTCTATATAATGTTGATAAGGACTCCAAGAGATAAAACTAAAACTTGTATCAATCAGTAAAGTGTTAAACTGTGCGAAGTAAATTCAAAGGCGATGATAGAGGCAGTAGAGCAGGAACACGTAAAACTGTGGATAAATCCTTTTTAAAGCGTGTCTAAAATTGAAATAAAAAAACGTACAGACATAACATGCACCATAACAGCTTTCTTTGCAGCTAAATAGCCTCCTGAATAAAGAACTCAATGTGTGTATAAGGATAAAGTCAAAAGTTTTCATTTTATAAGTGAAAATATAGGTAATCAACAATATTTTACTACAATGACAAAATAATACGAAATTATGAACGTAGGTGTTTAGAATACAATACATTTACTAATCAAATTATTTCCTAACTTAAGTTATTAATTTATTATTAATTATATTAAATATTTCGTAGGGTTTGATGCATGCCAAATGCTTCAGAGTCAGCTGTTAATGTACATGTATTAATAGCTTACTCTATCGCAAAAGGGCATGTATATATATATATATATATATATATATATATATATATATATATATATATATATATATTGCAAGTTTTCTCTTTCCCTAACGAAGAGCTCGATTAACTCAAAATGTGCGGGTGGGTGTGTTTATTAGAGCCAAACATTTTGTACCTCTGTATACCGCGGTATTTATAACAGATCACGATACATACTACACCGTTATCATTTTAGGGGCTAAAATTTGATGTTCTTGAGCGGGGATCTGCCACTTTTGAGAGAAAAAAAGTCAACAGATGGAAAAATATAGTTCACTGATTTCTAGCAAGATCACAGCATCTTATATAAATTATATTATCTGAGAAAAAAGTCTTGAAATTAAAGAAAATAAAATATCTCAGTTCCAACGAAAATCGCATTACCATCACCCCCACCGACAAATAGTTGGTCAGTACCTTATAGCAGATGGATTTGTTATGCTTATGTTAATTATTGTATCATTTGTAATCTAAAACCTGTAACAAAGTGGGATGATTGAGCTTACACTATGGCTGACACCATGTGAAAGACATAGTACTGACATTAGAGAGTTTGTAGATACAAACAGGAAGTGTTGCACACCGAAGCCTACAATTGTTAACTAATCAAAACAGAAAACAACTGATCTCCTGAAAAGCTTAGGATGATTTGCAGTCTTACCAAGCAATACATTATCTTAGCAAATTAACATAAGCTGGTAAATAGCTAAATATGACATTTTCCGAACTTTTTCAATAGTTACATATGACCAGAATATCTTTCACAACATTCCACTTGGCCACCACGTTTGACATACATGAGATGTGTCAAGCATATAAGTTGAGGAACATAACTATAATTATACTTTTAGTATACGAAATTAATTTGTGATAATACAGTTGTTTGCGAAAATAATAATTATATTAATAATTTTAATTATTTTGTCATGGAAAAAGAAAAGTTCTGTTAATATCCGTAATTTTTTTTTAACTGATTACGGTAACGGTATAGTGAAACATTATCGTTGATCATATCACCGAAGAAAAATAGCTCGGTAAACCGGCATTTATATGTTACTGCATTTGTATGGGAAAATATGAACGAGTTTTTCGGATGGATATACTGCACGGCTTTGGGAGTGTAGTATATCTATCCGACAAAACGAGTTCATATTTTCCCAAACAAATGCAGTAACTTTTTTATTATATGCTCATTTTCTTATTCTACCTAAGGCATAATTATATAAACAAATATACACTACAAGAAATAAAGTAACTGAATTTATGCTGTATTCCAAACTAAATACACAAGCGCAGATTCATCTTTACACAACGACAACATTATTAATGCGCACATAACTCCTCCCAGATACATTTGAACTTAGTCGCGCGCTAGACATCACTTTCGAAAGAAAATGGCGTTTTGTTCTACTTAAAATTTAAATTTAGAGTCATATTGTGAATGAATGCGCATTGTAACAACTTTTCCATTTAGTCTGGAATGAATAGATTTTGGTATATTTGTCGATTCTGCTAAAGGTCGTGATAATGACTGGATTTATCTGTGTCAATGAAGTAAATCTGATTTCACCAGCGAGGGAGCAGAGTGTTGACGTCTGCAAGTGTGTTTCTGTTCTGTCATTGAATGTTTGGAATCATAATGTGGGAAAAATATGAAATCTTGCAATTGTAATTATCACAAAGACGCTATGGAATATAATGTTTATTTCATTTTGAGTGCAGTAAGGAGGATGTAATTGCACTTGGAATGCAGTCGAAATTACAGTACAATTTCGAAATGTGTAATCAAGCTTTAGAACCCATGACATGACTCATATAATTCGGATTTGCAGAACTAAGAAAGAACATTTTGAGGTAATTCAGGATGTAAAACTGTAAGTATATTTTTAGCCATTCTTATTACCAGTTAAAGAAGACACGTTTATGTCCTGTCACTTACATGTTATTTGTAGGGACCCAGCAATGTTATGGCCTGTCTGGCGTTTATCGCTAGCCTAACTCCGAAACATTATATCAAAAAAGTTAACGCGGAGTTTTGCAAAGCAGATGGTATGTGACAGTCCACGAAACATCTGCTTTAGTTCATTCAGAAACAAATTTAATCGACCAAACCGTAAAGTGTCTACTACATATGTGTACATGATTTGTTTACAAAGTAGTTCCTAATACACGATTGGGCACACTTGTCGTGCACGTGAGTGCAATATGGTGTGCAATATCGTAAAATATTGCACGATTCTGACAATGTAAAGTTAACGGAGACAAAAATTAGCATATAATAAACCGGTAATACTGAGCACCTCTAGTGTGTATATTGATCATAATCGATTCACGCTATGATCCTAATAGTTTCAAGGACGCAGGGTGCCGTCACAATGGAACAAAAATTTATCAAAATAGGTGTCATCACGAATAAATAAACACTAGATAAATACATATATCAGAAGGAAGCTTGAAGATATCTATACGGCAGAAAAATCTGACATTCGATATGTCTTTATTTTGATGTCGAAAGTATAATTCTGCAACAAATTTGCAAAAGTGTTATGAAACGATCAAATATGTCCTGGACATTGTAAAGCTATAAGTATATTCTATCAGGGGTTTGTACATACCTCAAATCAAGTAGTGGATATTACAAACTTATCGTTTACAAAAGTTCTGATTGCATTCAGGTGTTTTACAACTGGTTTTGGATGATCGTGAAAACATTGTAAGACGAAATAGGGTCAAAACACCAAACGTATGTTCCCGTCTAAATATAAAGTTAGAGGCTATGATTATGTAACACTCGAGTACAGTGGAGATGATCACAAAGAATCCAGTTCGAATTTCGGCGACAACAGATATATCTCATTGTCCATTCATAATTTAAAATCTCATCAAGACGCTTGTACAAAATGATGAGATGAAGAGATAAAATTCAAACCAAACAGCGATGACAAAATATTTAATTCAGCAACGATTTCTGAGGATCCTAAGGAAATAGCTATAAAGAGGATATTACGGTTTTAGATGGGCTCATGAGTTATTTTGTAGAACAGCTGGAAAATTGCAAGTAATGAATAATTTTGCAGACATTTTGCAACACTTTGGTGACATGGTGTTGATGTACGCTAATGCACAGGACGAAGCTTGCAACGTAGACACCCATATTTCCATATCCCTCCCAAAACAGTAAGCAATTGGTCGTTATCCCTTGATACTAAGATTGGTACTTTATGTTGACTTCATGAACTATATCTGAAAACCGTTGCATATATCAAGATTAGAAGATAAAAATAATCAAATCAAATAAAAAAAAATACATTTACCTCTTTGCAATGCTTGAGGAAAGAAGAGTCAGTTCCTTGACAAGATAAAGAAAAGCTGGTTGTCCTTTTTCTTATGATACGACATTTAACACTAATTTGATCTCCGTTACGTTACAATTTGGTCATCATTTGAATTGACATTATTACATATTCGCTTTAACCTGTATTCATCATCTTTTTTTATCATTTTCTCACGCTGTAGCCAAGAGCTCGCCTACGATCTTACTTTTATTGTTTTGGTCGGAATATATCATGTTTTTATACTGGTGTACAAACTCTCTGCGTAAGTAACTCATATAATGGTTCTTAAATCCGACAATTACCTCTGTATACAGAAAAAACGTCACTGGTATTTCCTCCACATTTTAATTTTTCATCTTTGTCACTGCAATCCTGCGAACAGTACTCCTCTCTAATTCTCTTCAGGGTCCCGTTATCGTTGATACAGAGACAGTTTGAATTCTAGATTCATATAAAAGTCATGGTGATACATTAACATACATTTAACATTAAATTTAAAGTCACCAACTCCTCAATATCGTGCACACCAAGAGGAAAGGTAAAGTTCAACAGTCTCTGTGCTGTAAGCATTTAAATTTACAACTTAGAATAAGTAACTACCAAATTTCTCATTCATTCTGGATGTATGCCTTTGACACCCTAATTCTTGCTCGAATCTGTGCTGTAAGCATTTAAATTTACAAGTTAGAATAAGTAACTACCAAATTTCTCATTCATTCTGGATGTATGTCTTTGACACCCCAATTCTTGCTCGAATCTGTGCTGTAAGCATTTAAATTTACAAGTTAGAATAAGTAACTACCAAATTTCTCATTCATTCTGGATGGATGTCTTTGACACCCCAATTCTTGCTCGAATCTGTGCTGTAAGCATTTAAATTTACAAGTTAGAATAAGTAACTACCAAATTTCTCATTTATTCTGGATGGATGTCTTTGACACCCCAATTCTTACTCGAATCTGGCATTTTCCTAGCAAAGTGATTGGGGGATGAAATGATGGGTGATTGGTTGAACTACGTTGTTCCTAGCTTACAAAAGTGCTGATCATTGTCCAGAAGAGGAACCCAATAATGTACAACAGGAATCTTAACGTCGCACGCCTCTTCATGCACTGATCAGTTACCTCATTCCTTCATGCACTTGCCATTTACCCCATTCCTTGATGTAAATGACGTTTCATGAAACTAGCTGATATTGCCGAGCTAGGTACTTTCATACACATACCCATGGCATGGCAGATGTACAATTCTAAAGTCTTGTACCCAAGGTTTTGTTTGACTAACGTCATATTTTCAAGGCGGTAGATCAGAAGTTATTCACGTACTGAGACCCAATCGTGTGCCCAGAATTCAAGAGAAAGATATTTACTGATATACTGCAAGGTTAGATTAATGAATTCAGAAGGAAGGCGGGGGGTGGGGGTGGGGGTGCACATTCCCATATACCTATAAATTATGATATATGCATTGTCTCGGCAAATTGGTGCCTCCTTGTACAGACTCTGCATAAAATTTCCATCAAATGTAAGCCTATGTTAGCGGCTGTGTCACGTAAGACGAAGATCAATGATAGAATATGGAAAATTTAACTTACCACGGAGGTTGAGCCCCCCTCCCTCGTCCAATCATTTTAGATAGTAACTGAATGATATACCATCTTGTTACCGTTTTATGAAAGATTGGGGTGGTGATGTTATGGCGGAGATTGTTGAATAGATATGCTATGCATAACTTAGAAAAGTGTAACGATATTTATATATTTCTGCCTTCGTTACACTGACTCAAATTTGATTTATACGTGGGTTCGAGTCTCAGGTCCTAATAATGTGGATATGTGAGAAAGCTAGCCACTAGCTTCCCGTGGGTCGATGGTTCTTACCTGGGTCTTCCCGAGTTCTTCCTTTACCATTTATACTGACCGCCATGTATAGCCTATCGTATTTATGTTTATGTTTTATTGTTACGAAATTAGAAGCTTATTCATGAATATACATCACTATGAGATGTGGTTTTTATCTTGTAGATATATACAGACAAGTGTCGAATAATCTTTGGCGATTACTTGATTGTTTGACTAATACATGGCACTGGCATTTAAGAATAAGCTTTAGAGCGCAAGAAGAATAATGAAAACAGGTGGACTATGACGATAATAATCAAAGTGTTTGCATATATTGATCAATTAACAAAATAAGGATGAGCTTTACCTGAAGAGCTACTGTCTTGGTCCCACACCACTGTAAACAAACCCCTGGTTCATTGGCATGAAGGCTTGTTTGATTTTGGACGGAAGCTGTTCCTAGTGAATGGCATCCTGTGAATTATGTTTTGTTGAATGCAACACTTACATGCAGTTGAAAGTTGAATGCAGCCATGTTATTTAACTGTCGTAACTCGTCATATCTTAAATCGTAGATTCACAACAATTTTGTGCACTTCTTCAATAATTCTTACAGTTGCGTCTTAGAAATATATATATATATATATATATATATATATATATATATATATATATATATATATATATATATATATATATATATATAATTTGTCTGTTCTTTTAAAGCTTCAGTTTTTGAAGAAAGCCAAATTTTCTTGTATAAGTCTAAGATTTTTAGATCAAAACAATCAGTCATGGAACGATATACTAGTGTAAATGAAACAAGTGATCTTGTTTTATATTTAATATTGATAATGATTGTGACCTGGAAAACTATATTCAGTCTTTACATTTCAAAATAGCTCTTAGTAGAATTACAATTCACTTTCACTTTGTAACAATTTAAACAGGTACTTTGCCCTATATAAAATAGGAATACTTTTTAATTTTTTAAAAATGAAATCAGTCTGAATATCATTGTTGCTGTTTTGCCCTAATTATCTAGACCAAAGGAAAATATATTCCTCGTTATTTCTGGTTCTGGCGGTCAATGATGATGTTCTTATTTGATGCCATCCAGATCCATTGACGCACTTTTAAAATTACCCAGGGTTATTTATAACTTCCAAAGCTAATACCTTTTTGTAACGTATGAGTTTCCCATTGAGGCTTTAGATAATAAAGTACTTTTCTTTAAAAAAAAGTTTTTGATTGATTTAATTTTTAACCTTACCATCAATTTCAAACCATTCTCCGGTGGAGAATCCTAAATCTGGAATAATAATAATAATAATAATAATAATAATAATAAAAATAATAATGAAGGAGAAGAAGAAGAAGAAGAAGAAGAAGAAAATAAAACGTTATTATTACCATCATCCGCACGATAGTCATTTCTTTGATATAATTTTTAATAAAAATAATAAATATCATAATGATTTTACTGATGACCATGGTAAAGTTGGTATTGACAATGAGGGAATACATATTTTGGCACAACACTCTAGACTAGATGACTCATTTAAGGGCTCGCTCATTTGAAATTTAATAAGTAACGGTTACAGTAAAGAATATATCCAACTTTAAAAGTGGTGAATCTGCAACCTTAACCATAACAACCATAGGTTTTCAATAAAATCTGACTAACATCAGTTAAAAACAAAAGCTGAATAAAGCGTTCTTAAAAAAAGTCCAAAATATGTACAGATATAAATAGTTAGCATTCTTATGTTAATTAATACTTTGCATGTGGTATCCATTGACAATCTATGAATTCAAAGTCTACCTACCGGACTTCAATACGTTGAAGAGAACCAGTATTATTATGATGTTCCTTTCCATAGCAACAGACTAGTACCCTCTTTAATTCATCTGAGCGGTGTCTGCATTAAAGGTGTTCGTTATCAGCACGATAGACTGGGATGAGTTGTGTCATACACAGACTTTATCTGCAAAATAAAGGATAAGGGAGATTTCAAGATTGTGTCAATTGTTTTATTTGTAGACACGAATAAGAAATGTTCTTATTAAAGACCTATACTTTGACAGCTAGGGATTAATACGGTGGATTAAATGCCATGGTAGCCAAAACGCTTTAGAGTATTTTCGAGATTAGCAATACGTCTTTAAGATATGGATTCAAAAGTTCAAAATATGCTCCACTTGTTGCATATCCTTCAGTCATCCCTCAGAAAACTACATTACATAGCCATGATAAACTAAAAACTAAAACGATTGGGTATTTTAAATCCAGCATATCCTTAAGCATGTTCTAATTAACTTATTTGAAATACACGAGACATTTCCAACTTGTTGTATTTGTAGTATTAAGTCGGCATTCTTGTATATTCTACCCCGTTCTATCTTGTTGAACAGATGCGAAATTGTAGAGATGAAACATCGACGTTTCACGTGCGCATGAAATGAACTTTTTGTTCATCTATACTTATACCGGACTGTGTCACGCGGAAGCTTTACTACATAAAACTAATGATGAGCCCAAACTGGACATTTATAAAATTGCGCTTATCTTTCCATGATACAATTCAGCAAAAATTCTGTTTGACCTGCAATATTTAATCAGCTTATTGTAAACTAAAATGTAATGTAATTTACGGTGATTATTTGTTGTAAATAATAATTGATAATAATTAAGAAACATAAAAAAGGTTGCTTTTTATAGGTAATTTAATTTTATGAACATCAGTTTGCTCGCACTTATTTATATGTGTGTTAGAAAGTATTTATCCTGATATTTTTTCATGACTTTAATTCTAATTGAAATTTTAATATTTTCTCTCAGTTAAGGACTACTCCTCTCTATTAACAGCTAAGCTTGCGGTTCGGTTTAGATAGAGTGACCACTATCTGTAGTACAATACATGAGGTATAGCCATAAACCTTGCAGTGAGTCAACAAAATAAAGCGATAACCCACATTGGCTTGAATTGTGAAACCTGTCTTATTTCTTCGGCTTGTGACTTGCGACCTTAGACATGTGCAGACATACATATATACACCTACGCATGAATATATACACATATTCACACCTGTAAATGTACAGATATTACATACACATATATGTCAAATAATATCCCAATTTGACACGGAATAAACTGATCATTAATTTACCATATCATATATACTGGACTAAAAGTCGGTCCAACTTCAAACTGCGCAGAACCAAGATCTGCCGTTGCATAAAGCGCCGTCAGATTTGGGCGAATGCAGTTGGCTGGGAGTAATAGGTAGAACAAACAACATGCACCCTAATCTACTTGTACATCATGCTCAAGCAGATCAGGGTCTGTGTTGTTTGCAGTTGAACACGATTTATAAGCTAGTATATACGGTAGGACTCTTGACTCTTTATCTCTTTGTCTCGTGTTAACAGATAGATGATGAATAGTTGAATGACATCTCCGAGTCCATAATTGTTGGAAGAATGTACTAATGTTCAGAAAATTTATGCTTGAAGACATTTATCTAAGCCCGTATTTCTAAGTTAAATAAAATATTTTCGCCTATATTCGAATACGATTTATCAAATGTTCATATTTACGATAGTAAAACTGAAAAGGTTTTGGGTTTCTTCTGATTCAGATGTTATAATATTTCTGTAAAACAAAAAAAGAGTTTCCATTAGATTAAAAACATTTAAACAGCGAATGAAATGAGTCAAAAGTAGTGTTGCTAACGTCTTTATATATTCACAGCATACTGTATTATGTAATGGCAAAAAGGTACATGTAAGGTAAATTGGAATTCGAGCTCAACCCAATCATTGTTATGCAATGATCTCTCGAATAAAAAAACAGGTTGTTTACAATATGCACAATTATATTTTACAATAACGACCGAAAGTCTTGAAAATTATCCGAGTATGAGTTTGTTTCACACAAATGGGGATAGGGGTAAGCTGCCTAAAAGTCACTTATTATTTCAAAGCGAAAGATCCGCCCACATACTGAAATTTATAAATATTGGAATAAATTCTGATCCTGAGAGTGAACTTTTTCCTATGCAACACCGACGTATAATTAGTGCTTTCCTCACATTCCTGAACAAAAATAAGGGTCGCAGTCAAAAACAGTAAAAGCACCCTTTGAAATGTTCCACCTAAAAAGTTAGATTTACTCAAATAAATTAAGTGTAAACTTTAAAAAACGTTTTAACACATGTTATCGTGTAAAGGACAGTGTTTGAGACCGCTAAGGTAATGTCAATAAAGGGTCCGAAATATGTACTCAAATAGCTTGCGCAATGATACAGACGTGAACAGGTCAAATAATCGAATCCTTGCTTATCAGTGATAGAGACAATCAATACATAATGACATTTTCCTCATTTCAACTTGGATCTAGAAATGATTTACCTTTCACAAGCAATAATGAGAATATACAATTAAAAGATAAACAACATCAAGAATTACAAAAATGGCTATTTCGACTCGAGAGGATACATATATGTAGCTAGGTCGATCATTACGAGATGTCCTTTTATGGGACATTAACTTCAACCGCTATTCGTTATAGAACTAAAATGTGTCATCTTGATTATTGTGAAAAATTGCTCAAGTCATGATGTACTATGCTGGCAGTACAAGGTCAAGTGATAGCCTAAGAAAGGTCACGTGATAATTGATTAATAGATTCCTACCATTCCATCATTATAGGATAGGTACATTCCAACCGAGGATCGGATTTTTGTGCGACAGACGAGGCGTAGATGTTTGTAATTGTTTTAACACAAACATGGTTACACATATGCAAACACACGACGCACGTATGTGCATTTGCACGTGTATGCATGAATGCGAATCCAAGTCGACAGCTTGTTTCCTTTCCGTTCTTAACACGCTTAAATTGTTTCAAAACACACACACACACACACACACACACACACACACACACACACACACATATATTGATTGTATTTATTGACTGAGCACTTGATATGTGTGTGTGTTTGAAACTGAGGCGACAGATCTTTTATTTGCAGATGTTGCATATTTAAAAATATTAAAGAACATTGTACATAACAAATGATTCAGTAGAAATTATTTTCTAAGGATGTTTTGTTTTATATATGTCACGCATAAAAGAATGTTAATAATTATTGTTGAACACTATGTTATCTGATGGTAATTCTTGCTGGAAAAAATAATTAAAAAAATAAATATCAAATTACAATAAAATCTAAGACATAAGACAAACTAAATATTGTTTTCAAACGTTTTTGAAATGTGACGTTATATCAGAACACATAAACCAAAGGAGCAAATCTGATAATGTTGTATGTATGTATGAAAACCATTTCTCTCTACAATAAAGGTTTTCAAGGAGAAATTCCTTCCCATCCATTTCAAGCCAACACATACTCGTGCATGTAAATGACCTATAGTCAGGGCCAGATAACCAAGCATAGTCGTCAGCATGGCATTTTAAAAATAGAAGTTTGACAATGACCCCTAATAAAAGGTTATATGCATGTTAAACATGTACACGAAAACTTCCATAAAAGATTGATATTTTTTAACTGTTTGACTATTTTACATTGTTTATGATATATAGTGAATGCCACATAAGTGTCGATTTAATAGATCGGAATATTCTGACAAACTATTTAATATAGCTGATAGAACTTAAGGCAGAACGTTTCCAAGAGTCATTTCTTGTGTATTTTAAAGTCATTATTCTTAAATTTTCCAGCCAGTTCTATTGTTTGACACGTCTGAAATTATCATAGTTGGTTTTAAATATGGGTGCTTCGTGTGCCAGCTTAATAAAAGTTTGGTATTGGGTTACTTAGGAAAGATCTTGTCATGCACGTACTTTACTCTATAAACTATGAACAAGACAGAAATGGACTTTTATGAAATTGTAATCATCTCTTCCGAATATCAGTTTACTAGAATACTAATTTTTGCTATTAATTTATAGTCACAAAAAATAATACCCAATTTGTCAAGTTCACGACTTTGCTGGAACTCGGCGAAGACCTTGTTCCTGGATTCGTGTTTGGAATTGCTTTCAAATTTTCGTGGGAGTAAAAGAGTAATTATTATAGACGTGACCAAAGTAGATTCACTATGTGCTAATCTAAGTTAACGTTTAAGAAGGATGTCGGAAAATGAATAATTAATGTCTTCAACAGCAGACTGATCAGTTGCTAAAAGCTGAAAAAAAAAAAATAAATAAAAAATTAAAGATTAATTTGAAATGTCAAAGTCATGTGAGTTTGGCTAACTATAATCCTTCTTTGCCACTGAAGTTGCAAACTTTGCAGGGCCAGTAAATCAGCATGAGGATCTATTATTCATTTTACCTCATGAAGAAAACAAGACTTACATGGATTGTATCAAAGGATAGTGAAGTTTTATTTGATAAACTTAGAAGATTTCAAAGTGGAGAAGAACTTTCATACGCCACTAAACAGTTAAGAACCCGGGAAAAGTGTTGGTCCGTATAAAATATAAATTAGTTTTCAATATATGGTTCAAACGAATTGTTGCCTGACTGACAATCGTTCTTTACTATTATTTTTAATATTAGTATTTTGGACCGCTCTAATGGCCGAAGTGGTTAGAGCGTCCGCCTCGGTTGCAGGAGGTCGTGTGTTCGAACCCCGGCTGTCATACAACATACTTATAAAAATGGTACGAGCAGCTGCCTCGCTTAGCGCTCAGCATTACGAGGCTAGTGTTAGGACTGGTCGGCCTGGTTTCAGGATAATGTGACTGGGTGGGACATGACGCTACATGTCTGCGTTTTTGTCATCCAATCAGATCTATGAAGGTTGATCCTTTTGTGCAGCTTATCAGTTTCTTCGAGATACTGAAAAGGCTTCAGATCTTACATGTGATGAGATAAATTACATTTTTTGTTTGAACCATGAATGTTCAGTTTTTCGCTAGTCGCTGTGCTTGAAAATGTGCTGGTCTCTATCATATGTTGACAGGTTTTGTACCTTTTATCGCCACAGGGGCCAGATTTAGTAGAGTGGTGGTGGTTAGCGATTGGCGTTAGCCTCGCCCTGACCTCCGGTGGCCAAATGTTCAGTGATACTACACTTACCTCAATTGCTCACAACCTCAAATGGAGCTCCGGAACCATGAACGAAAAGGAATCTTACTGGATAAGCCGCCTTATGACATTAAAATCAAGCGGTTTAAACCAAGAAGACTGGAAAAAGACAGCCATTCACTAATAGAATCATCTTTTTGCAGCCGACATATTTTCTTTAAATAATTCTCTAAATTTGCTTATTAGTCACCCAATAGCCTTCTTTAACAATGAAATATCCAGGATATAATTTGCGCTCACATAAATTGACATAAAATAACAAATGGCGATATGGCTCAAATATTTCTAGGTCCGTATAAAATATTTTTCAGTATCCCCATCAAGTTGAAGTAAACTAGTTAAACATAAAAAAATTTCAAGCTTTTATTCACGTACAAATAGTAATGTAAAGTTTTGTAACCTCAACGGTTTTTCTGCCTTTTTTGTTTGTCGTGTCTCTGTTTTGTATTTGCCTTGGAAAAAAATCTCATTTAGAGTCGAAAGCGCTGAGGCTATAGTACAAGTCACATGGGTCATGTATGCACATTTCCTCATTTTAAATTAAATATAAATTGTTCATTTAAAATTGAACACTAATTTTCTGTAACCAAAGTCTATTCGCTCCAGATTATTGAATGCTTTGCACCTTAATTGTCACCAAGAAACTTCCAGACGAAAATTATCTCTCGCTGTGGACTTTTACAATGGTGGCCCTGTGCTAAACTTGGGTCAACATAAGAGCGCGTCGAGTGGAATCGTCACAATCGAGGGTGTTACGAATTTATTTATATGCGTAGCTTTAACTGTGTGTCACCACAGCGCGCGACATTCAGTCCGGATGGTACTTGATCACACCTTTAGGTTCATTTCGTCCAAGAATATCTAAGTACTTTAACATTGATTCTGCCCTATGCACCTATCGAAGCGTCTAAATAATGACCTTCCAAAGGAATATGGATGCATACGAGTCCAAATGAAGTGAATACTCGCCACTTAAAGGTATGGTGAATCAATTCTAATAAAAGACACCCACTACTGAAATAATCGGTGTTGAATGCCTACATAACCCGTGTGACTTGTACTATAGTTAGATACTAGTTTTGCACTGTTCGATGTCAGTTTATTGCATTTATCTTAATCAATCCCAGGACGCACGTGACACCATGTTAGGTCCAGTGCACTTGAAAGGATTATTATTCACCATTAGATTTGTATTCTAAATATATATTGTTTCAAATATGTAATTAAGTTGCTTGTGTGTTAGTTTTAAATTCTTTTTTATTTTAATTTTGTTTCATTACATTTTATGGTAATGATAATTTTCATTGGATTTGAATTTCTTTTCCGAAAATTGGATTGACTCGATTAGATTATAATATTTCTTCAGCACTATTTTAGCTCACTTTGGTTCATAGATTTTGTACACACTACGCGAAAACGATTGGTTTTTGCCAAGGTCATCTACAGCCTACGTGTTAGCTCTGATGTGAGCGGTTATATTTTTAAATTCACTTCCAGCGTGAGAATCTGATTCTTAGATAGGGCTATTCTTGCATACGTGATAAATGACATTTTTTTATTGCGCCGTTCAATGTTAAGAGACCACGTGACCCATCACGCGGGAATGAAATGATGTTTTAGTTGGGTTTAATACTCATTCTCAGAGCTTTTCAGTCAGTCGTATTCTTACAACTTGAGGGAACAAGGTGTTTCTATTGTTGTTGCCAAATTGTTTTGAAGTTCATCTATTTTTTGGAATTTAATAATTTATTCTCTAGAAGACTAAACAAGTGTACTTTTTATAAAAAGTTCTGGGAGAAAGAAATTCAGTGGAAATTTATTCTGGAGTTTAACGGAAACATTATAAACTGTGATTCAACGAGGATCTGTTACCATCAGTACAGACATCATCTGACGTCATCGCCTCCATACTGGAATTTCATCGAGATTCGAACTCGGATTCAATTAGAACTGTTTAGTGATAGGACTTGTATTTTTCAATCTTAGGATTAAATTTTGGATTATATTCATAAACCGTAGGTCCTATTTCCAAATTTTACATTGTTTTCTAGGGAAATAAATTATTTTGATAAAATTTACAAAGCTTGTTGACTTCGCTCTTTTCTTTTGTTACATTTGTACGAGCCTACACGTAACAATATATATATATATATATATATATATATATATATATATATATATAGAGAGAGAGAGAGAGAGAGAGAGAGAGAGAGAGAGAGAGAGAGAGAGAGAGAGAGAGAGAGAGTAGCTAGATAAAATGATTTATCTGTTTTAATGCGATAGTTCAGGAATCACACTCGTCTTTAAAATTTACTCGGGTTGAAAATCGTCAGACACGTAAGTCCTCGTGAGCAAAGCATGCACAACTAAATGAAGAGAAACATACAACTCAATCTTTAATGTGCTCAGATGTTTTCATTTCATAGGAATATTTTAATCGAAGAATTTTCGTATTATATTGTATATTGTACCAATCTGAACAGAATGCGACCTCTAAATTCATCGGACCTCCTCTAATGTCTCGATACAATTTACCTTTCGTAATATAGCCATGCCAACCACATGGAAGTCATACAACGTCTGAGCTTTGGATTTACAAAACCACATGAGAGTATATCTTTGTACTTTCGAAAATTCATTATGTTCCAAATGTGTGCCACAATTCTGCATAACGTTTGAATTTCGAAAACGTGTATGATTTTATCCATGAAATGCTTGACTGTTGATTCATTAATCCATCTCTTTATGGCCTTTACATCCAACCCTCTAATTCGCCTTCGTTCGTATCAACATTACAATTGATGTAGAAGTTACATATACTAATGTCTTGAACATGTTTCTTATGACGGGTTGTCAATTTGGAAGACATACCTATCAGCGTGATTGTCTCAGAAATCCTATTAAATATAAATAAAAAAGCAATGTTTTATGACAGGTGGTCCCATTCTCCGACATGTTTATGTATACAAGCAGTTCTAGTTTTTTAAACATGGGTTTGACTGTTTAAAAAGGTAAACGATCCTTTCGGTTTCGATATCTGCTCTTATTTTGCATCTAACAAAACCCCAGTTATTTCAAATCCTATTACAAACTCTTGCAGTTCTGGTTAGAAGAAATTAGTGTTGTGGTCCCCACCTACCTCTCAGAAGAGAAATGACACACACCTGCTTTATTCCACATTGTAACATTGCAAAGACATTTTTATGTACTTACAGAATTTGACTCTACCTAAGTCTATTCCAACATAATTAGAATTTTGGATCAAAATAAGACATTTTCAAGATTGCTCACTTGATGAAGTACACCATCTGCCACTGATCAAATTTAGCTCCCTTCATAGAATCTCCACACCTGTAACTGATATCGACCAGTCCTTACGCTACCTGCATCTGATAAAATAAAGATATGAAGCAGCGGGTGAATATGCTCGTGGTCTCTGTTATCTGAGGTGTAAAGAACTTTCGAACAATTACTTGGCACTCTGGAGAATGGAAGAATGAAACGATATTTTCTGCTTAAAACCATTTGTCATGTCAGAGGATGTAACAGTGCAATATACATGTATTACCACAGCAAATCGTATCAAGCACACACATATTTGCGAAAGGGGAGAAACGAGTGATAACATCTTTATCAGCAAGTCTAAAGTGACGTATTCAGTAATAAAATTACTTGAAGGTAATCATTAAACATTTAAGCCCCCATATATTTTTACCCTTCCCTCTTTTAATTTGGGTCTCCGCCACATTGTCTGCATGACGATGGAAATAACATAAGTTGCATAAAACGTACAATTAATGGATAAATTAATTATTAAAATACATTACTCTGCTGCAAGTTTGATTTATCCGATGCCAAATGGGTTCGATTGAAGAAATTTCATGTTTTTACACATAAGACTAATTTTCATTTAAAATTCACCTTTCATGAGAAACAAGATTGTATCTGTGGGATATTAACATTTTAGGCACTATGTGTAATGCAGAAATCATTTCTTTCAAAGTTAGAACTCGACAACTGGTGTTAATAATGAGACGATCTTACACGAACTTTAATAAACACAAATCATGCTCTTGTTTCTGTGGATCCTGAGGCGCAACATAAAATATGAAGTTATATTTCAGACGTCACGACGTCACCTACCTCTCATGGCAGTCAGAAAAAGTACCTTAGTGGACAAACCCTACATCAGCTCTGAGACAGCCACCCACACCGGCTCCAAGGCAGCCATAAACGTGGGTTTCTAAGCAGTTAAAGTCAACATCTTTGCAACCATCCATACCAGCTCCTAGGCAGATAACGATATATACAAGCTATCTAAATCAGTCCAACGACAGGTCAGGCGAAAGCCATCCAACGAATCAAGGAATCCTCTCCCAGTTCCTGTTAGTCCATAGCCATTACCCACCTTCATATATAAAGAGGGTCGTTCCGAAAAAGATAAAATAATCGTCGAGGACGAGAGGCAATTTTACATATAGCTCAAGGGCCTTCCCCGGATAGTGCATGACGCATGGTTTGCGGAACATGGTCAACAAGGCGGATGGACAAACGATCGCAGACCAAGAGGCCAATAGGTACGCGATGCCCTTGTCGCTAACTTAGCCATGGGCCCCACTTGCTGCTCCTGTCCATACTATAGTCAATCCAAGGGCAACATACACGATGGCACAGTTTCAGGACATTCAGTAATCCAATCTTCGAAACAGGGACACTAATACCAACCGTAGGTTACTTGATCTGCAATACTACTTCTATTTTACCCAAGATCCTAAGAGAAAGGTCCTGTTGAAACTACAGGTCCCGAACGCATCAAGCTGCTTCCTCCACGCCTCACTCGACCTCGAGGTGGTGGGATGGACCTTGAAGGAGGACAAATCTGGGTAGCTCCCGTATATAATGGTATTAAGGCACTGGCTAACAGCGCCGTCTATCTCATTGTCAAACAACAATTGTAGGTTTGCCTAGATCATGTCAGTGTTGGCACGACCATCTTCAGCTTGTCAGGATCATACGGCATCTGCGCATAAAGATTCGTTGCCACACGTTTGGTACCTAACTGGGATATAACTGGATGTGTTATCCACGTCCCAGAGAACCCTTCGCGGTGCCAGGCTATGTATGGGCACCTGAGAGCGCCATAACGTAATGTTATTATCGTAACGGCCGCCGAGGCCAAGTGACACCGAGCGGTTCGCAAGGCAAAGCTACGTCGACTTTACTATTTCCGTTATGGCCCCGAAGGCTATGCAAAATGAAATTGGCATCTTTCCACTATTGGTCCACCTACTTTCCTGGCCGATTGCTGCCAATGTCGAGGCCACTAACACGGCAGCGGCACTTGACGCGATTGGCGAGGCTAGCCTTATGGCTGCCCAAAGAGTGACGAGAGACACCGTCCACCATGGGTAAAGAAAAGTACGAGGATTCAGATTTACGCAGTGGCGGCGACAAGAGCGCTTTCCATCCTTGACCTGCTTCAATTTGCCAGGCACTCGAAGTACTTAATGAGCATATACATGCGAACCAAGTTGGAGCGTCTGCAAGGACGCAGCGGTCAACGGGTCGGCATTTTGTACCTTGATGCTTTGCAGAAAAGCCTGACTCACTGAGTGATCTTGTGGTCTACTATACTGCAATCGCGTGGTATTGCACCACTACCTGAACTCGGTGAAACGCTCATGGAATGTTTTCTTGTTCGAGCACACGCTGGCCTTTATACGGAACCCTCGAATTCGGCTTCTTTCGTGTAAACATCATGATTGGTGAAGAGGGCGCTTATAAAAATGTCTTGAAAAATTATTTTTTTTTGAAATGGGTGTTATGTTCAGTACTAATATCAAGGAACTATCTCCAAAATAAAATCCAGTTAAAATATGCAAAATAAATAAAATGTAAGTACGAATAAAGTTGCGATGTTTTATCACTCATTGCTCCATTCTCGAAAACAATTTTTGTTTTTGTAAACAAGAGATACAATTTGTTTTAAATGAATATGACCTACGAAAGGAGAACTGACATCCATCTTCTCTCTCTCTCTCGTTGCCATATTCTAAGTGTGGAAATCCAGCTTTTTTAAGTGTTTACATAATTTGTCTTCACAAAACTTTATTCCTACATAGTTGCTACGACGCCCCCACTTTGTTGGGGGTGGGTTGTAGTGGAAATTGGTTTATCGTGATCTAGAGGATGATCGCCTTCGGTGTTACTGCAAATATCGATATAAAGTGTGAAACGTATAGGTGGAATAGATAGAGATCTGAGCAGATATATAAAACAGAATGACACGAGCCCCCGTACAGGAAAATAAGAATTTAATCAATTACATAAACAACCGTGACAATGCATTACATTATGAAGATACACTTCTTTTTTTTTAAATAAATCGTTCACCAAATTTCAAACACAAATATACTTATATAAATAGCCGATCTGATTTAAATGAAAGAATTAGTTCATCATAGAATCGAGTGAACAATCGAAGTCATTGCCTTGAACAAATTCATAACCTGATTATTTCCGGTTCATTCCAACTTCACTGTGACTGTTCTCCAACGTCTCTGTGACTGTTCTTCTTGATCTTTCCACTTTTCCCTTCTCCAAACTCTCTATTGTCTCGCCTCTTTCGGCCCTCGAACTTTGTGTGGGTAGGTGGATATGTAAGTAGATACGTAGATACTTCGATAGGTAGGTACGTGGATACGTCCCGTAGAGCTATTTCACCTTGCAAAAATAAACAAAGAAGCAACCTAAATCTTCTGTAAGATATCGTACTGGGAATATATCATTACTCCCCTCTCGTTATGTCACAAATCGTTCTATCGGAATTCAAACAGATACCAAAGGCTATCTGGTCAAGCTAAACGAGGCAGACCATAAATAAACCTAGTTTCTTAAGATTAATGTACTTCCTAACGGCTATTTCAACCTGGCTCACATTATCATCACCCGAGACATCAGTTCCGTTCTCGTCTCAATTACACAAATGAATGAATGAAATTCATTACATGGCTTAACTACGATAATTCTAGCAAATACACACATTCAAGTCTCTAGCATATATGAAATCTCACTTCACAGTTTAACAACGTTAATTTCAGTCAATACGCACTCAAGTCTTTATCATACGTGAAATCATCTAAGGTCTCTGAATTCACACGGATTCTCGTAACTCATATCAACTAAAGTAAGGCATGAAATTCTTAGATACATATTTTCCTATAACAATCAAGAGGACACATTCAAACAATTCGCCGAACTTGTATAAAGAATATCATTGTACGGATTCATATAGATGAACTCACACAGTTGTATTCATATCAAGAAAATTGATCTACGAATCTAAACAAATAAATTCATGCAAATATAAGCAAATAAATCAAACAAATCGTTATATTGATAACAGCGAATTACATGAGACTGGCGCAAATACCTTGCTTTCAAGCTTTGCTCGCTTCTACTGCCAAAATCGTGTCCGTCGACTTTCCAGACATCCGATCCCTTGGACAATTATTTCACTAGTGCATTTCTTCTAAATTCAACCTCGGAGTCTCCTACATTTGTTTTCTCTTGCAGAAAAGCGTAGGCTGACTAAAATTTTGTGATGGGACATATTAAAACCAAGAAATCTCGTGTGGGAACCACGTCCCTTATTTAGCGTAACCAATCCGGATTAATATATCTCCCGCCTTTTCTACTAGGCGCCAAAATTGTAGTCTGCGTGACCTCTAAATTTGCAAATAACCGATCCTGGAAAATCTCAAATCTGACAATTCCGGTACAAGATCGAAAGTTAATCCTAACCTTCCAGTCTGTCTGACTGTTAAATAAACGAACGCTTCATTAAGAATCACTTCTCTCATGACATAGACATTACAAATCCGTGCTTTATGGTGATTTAACACGCCAAGGTCCCCATAAATCTAATTAATCGTTCACCTGCCCAAATTAATGTGCTCTTCATAGATCGACAGAAATTTGCACCCTTACAATAGTTAGCCGTTCATAAAATCTATCTCTCTTCTGAGAATCACCACACCCAGTTTTGATAAAGGATATTTCTTATTCTGAGTCATTCTGATAAATAACTGATAGTAAGTTTTATGATAGTGTCACCGAATAAGGAAAGAAATAACCTGGTTTCGCCTTAGAACGATTTGATAATTTTCGTCGTACATGCGTACAACGTTATCTAGGGTGGATAATTGTTTTTCTAGTTAAGCGACTGAACTAGCATATATCTCGTCGTAGATCGCTTGCGGCAAGAGACACTAAAAGCACGGTATGCACACGGGTATTTTACCTTACTAATACTCATTCCCCTGGAGATTTAAGACAAGTTTCTTCTCTAACTGACACATTGGTCTTTTGGATCTTGTCAAGGAGTGTACGTTCTCCAGTTTTGTTCTACAGCCATAGGGGTAAGTGTTACATTTTTATTTTATTTGATATGTGAAGCATATTCAGTTTTAATGTCGTAGCGTGAACTGTTGCCTTTACCACTACGCGGATTTGAAACGTTGTGAACTTTTGAATTGTTACAAGTTGCTATTAAGAGTTTAATTAGTAGCATGTATCTATAGATTTTAATTCCGTACCTGTTATTATGACCAGTTTGGTTTTATTTTAGCTGTGCGTGTGTGTATGCGGGTATATCAGGCTGTCGGTCTGGCAGTCTGTATGTCTGTATGGGGATGGAAGCAGGCGTGACCATCAAGGCGATACAAGGACGGATCTGCTGATTTGTAAAGTTGTGCGCATGGTGGATCCATGAAGGGTGTGTATGGCGAATACAAGTGTGGGCCAACCCAAGAATTCAGGAGAACTGTGTGTTTTGACAATGGACACGTAAACCAGGTCAAAATGTTTCGTTTGCAAGTATTTACAAATATTTATGAGTCATATGTGGTTATGAATTGTACGGGCTGTACAAATGATTGAGTCACGAGTCATGTGTTTGGTACAATTGTTATGTTGATTCAATTGATCATATTTGTTTCAATTGAAGATGTTTCAATCGAATACAATTGTGTTACCTTCATTACATGAGATTATTTGAATCTCACTTTCATTACATGAGATTATTTGAATCATAATTTCATTACGTGAAAGTATGTGAATCTTACTTTCATCACCTTCATGACATGAGATTATATGAATCTTACTTTAATTACATGAGATTATATGTATCATACCTTAATTTTTGAATATATAAATCACATTTTTGCTTTTCCATTTGTGAATGTTTGTGTTAATTAATGGAATGAGTCGTGTGTTTGGAGCGTGAAAAAAATCACATTTTATATGTTATAGAGAATATACTTATTTTTATTAATTCATTTCATAAACTTCCATCTTTCGTTGCGTTGTGTTGTCATTTAATCCAAGCATCCATTCAGGTCAAATCCTGTTACATTTGGTATCAGAAGTGGGATGCTTTGGAATGAATGAACTACCAATACACTGTATTTATACCATAGGCAGGCTGTACATTGTAGACATTTTGACAAGTGAATTTTTAGTAGATGCGGGGTTCCCTACATGTACACATTTGTTTAGTTTTTGTTACCTTGATAACTAAGGTTGTTAGTTGTAGTTTGACAAACTCTAAACATCTTCACTTAGATATCATCACCAAACGATCATGACTTGGCTTAGGATATAGCTGAATTTGGAAAACAACTGGGGTATGAAGGAGAAAATCTTAGGAAATTCATAAATGAAGAACAAGCAAATGAAAGGGATGAACGGGCAAAAGAAAGGGAATTGGAGAAGGAAAGATTGGAAAGGAAACAACAACTCGAAAAACAGAAAAGGGAATTAGAGAAGGAAAGATTGGAATTAGAAGGACAGGCAAGGTTAGAGATTTTAGAGTTAGAAGAAAGAAATAAACAAAGAGAGTACGAAAGACAATTAGAGCTAGCAAACGCTACAAAAGGAGAACAAGAGCCTGCCTCTAGCAAATTAAAAGGCCCTAAATTACCTTTCTTTAACGATGAAAAAGATAACATGGATAGTTATCTTCATCCGTTCGAGCGGTATGCCGATAACCAGAAATGGAAGCGAGATGATTGGGCTCTTCATCTCAGTGCTTTGTTAAAAGGTAAAGCTCTCGACGTATACTCGGAACTTACTAGTAGCGAGGTGTTTAACTAAGACGCTCTGAAGGAAGCACTATTAAAGCGGTATGAATTGACAGAGCAAGGTTTCCGGAGAAAGTTTAGGTATAGTAAACCTGAGAAGGGGGAAACCTTTGGGCAATTTATTGCTAGAATAGATAATTACTTCCAACGCTGGATTGAATGTGCTAAGGTGAAAAAACGTTTGAGAGTTTAGTGGATTTCTTGCTCAGAGATCAGTTATTAAGTATAGTAGGGCGGGATTTGAACCAGTTTCTTAAGGAAAAAGCGTTCACAGATGTTCAAGACATGGCTAAGCAAGCAGATCGTTTCTCTGAAGCACATGGTGGAACTCAAAACGTGGTTTCGAAAGATAAGTCTGGGAATCAGTCTAAGAGTTTGACTCCCAGAGACCCAGCGAAACCAACTGAGACAGGTAAATCTGACAGAGAAACAAGACGTCATGGTGTACAATGCTATACATGTAACAAATAGGGTCATGTAAAAGCAAATTGTCCTAAAAGAAAAGGACCCATACATAAGGCAGCAGTAGCAATACATAACAAGAACGGTTCCGATAGATCTAATTATGAAGATATTCATTTATTCGGTACGAGTATGTCCCCGGAAGCACGGATACCAACAGCGAACGGTTCTGTTAACGTTCAGGCGGTCAGAGTTTTACGTGATACCGGTTGCACAGGTGTGGTTATCAAACGTAGTCTCGTGAAGGATAACCAAATGCTGGGGATAGAGACTCCCTGCATGATACTCGATCAGACGATCGATCAAATACCTGTTGCAAGAGTCAAGATTGAAACTCCTTTTTTGACCGGAACAGTTGATGCTCTATTTATGGATAATCCAATTTACGATTTGACAATCGGCAACGTTGAAGGGTCACGTCTTCCGACTATGGAAGATTTTAAAACGTCCCTAGCTCTAGCCGTTGAAACGCAAGCGCGAACCCAGCGGGAGAAATGCGCGTTTCGGAAGTTAATCGTCGCCGAATCAATCGAAGGAATCTCGCTTGACGAATTCCTCCGGGAGCAAGAGCGCGACGCATCCGCGAGTTCGATTAAGGAGAAAATCGCGTCTAACTACATTAAACGCTATAAAGGAGGGGGTATTTCGAATTCGTCAAAAGAAATGGGTTAATTCATAGGGAGTTTACCACAGAAGGGGGAAAGATATATTGGCAATTAATAGTACCTCAAAAATACCGGTCTCATGTATAGAGGGCAGCCCATGAATCTAGTATGGCAGGTCATCTGGGTACGGGAAAGACTACCAGCAGAGTACTGGCTGAGTTCTACTGGCCTGGTGTAAATAGTGACGTTACTAGGTTTTGTCGGTCTTGTGACGTATGTCAGAAAGCTGTGTCTAAGGGGAGAGTTCCACGTGTTCCCCTAGGCCAAATGCCCTTGATCGACACACCATTCAAATGTGTAGCTGTGGATATTGTCGGGCCCTTACAACCTGTAACCGATAAGAAAAACAGGTATATCCTTACACTCGTGGATTATGCTACCAGGTACCCTGAAGCCGTAGCATTGCCTAGTATCGAAACAGAGAGGGTAGCCGAAGCGCAAGTGGATATATTCAGTAGGGTAGGAGTGCCAGAAGAAAGTTTGACGGATTGCGGAACCGAAATCACTTCCGACCTCATGAGTGAAGTTAGTAGGCTGTTATCCATAAAACATCTGAACACGACACCGTACCACCCCATGTGTAACGGTCTGGTAGAAAAGTTCAATGGTACATTGAAACAGATGTTACATCGAATGTGCGCGGAACGACCACAAGACTGGGACCGTTATTTGAATGCTGTCCTATTCGCGTATCGCGAAGTGCCGCAAGAAAGTTTTGGGTTTTTGCCCTTTGAATTGCTGTACGGAAGAACAGTATGGGGTCCTATGCGAATCCTACGCGAACTTTGGACAGGTAATGTCCCTGACGACGAAGTGAAAACTACTTACCAGTATGTGCTCGATTTGCGCGAGAAACTAGAAAACACGTGTAAAACGGCACATGAAGAGCTAACAAGATCGAGTCGTAAGTATGCTAAATACTACAATCGTAAGACTCGCGATAGGAAATTTGTTGTGGGTGATCGGGTTTTAGTATTTCGTCCTATAAGTACTAATAAATTATTGGTTCAGTAGAAAGGTCCATTCAGGTCAAATCCTGTTACAGATAGAAGGTTCTTGACATCCAATTCGAACAATCTACTGGCAATCAGAAGACCGAGATAACATTCTCAGCTGGATCATGACGCAAAACCACTTGGTTGTCTTGGAATACAAATATATATGCATTATCACATTTAATCGTACCAAATACTTGTATTCTCAAAAAAGGGATGAACTATCGATAAGTTTGTCATCAAGTACAAAGTGACATACACAATAGTTAAACTACATGAAGGGAATCATTCAGAGTCTAAGCCGCCATGCTTTTCCTTGGCCATGTTTTATTTCAGGTCTAATCCATACTGCGTCCATATTGATGTTTATAACGCTAGTTGTTTAAGTTGACACTATTGGGGGCTTACTGTTGAATATATCTCTTTGCAGACATACATCGATCAATACCGTCTTAAATAGTACACATTCCTTGAAATCAACATTAACATGGAATGTTCAAAGTTTATGTAAGCAGGCTATCAAACTTGACACTAAACTTGTGCAGATAGCACTTAGTGCAAAATGTTGTTTTCTGCAGGTGGAATACTGGTCACATGAATTTCATGTACATTATTTATGTTTCATCTCCATTATCAGCTAGAAATGTAGTCTTTTATCTTGCAGTATGCAAAACCAAATGCCAAATACTTAGTATATGTTTGATACGTATGTCTTGTTTCAATGAATTATCAATGCCAGCCAGATAAATAATTCCATCCTTCAACAGATTATTCATGTGCAGACCAACTCTGAAATTTCTTCATTTCAGCAAAAGTGGTAAGTAGGACATTAATCCATGAGGATGATTTAGTAATTTTCTCAAAGCTAATCATTCTATTTATGACAATAAAAAATGTGAAATACATTACAGAGAAATGAGATGCTACCGCAAGATCTTGGGCATCTCATAAATTGACCATGTAACCAACGAAGAAGTCCACAACAAGATCCAACGAGCCATCGGATCCTATGAAGACCTCATGACCAGTGTAAAAAAGCGCAAACTGAAGTGGTACGGTCATGTCTCAAGATCTTTTGGACCAGCAAAACAATCTTGCAAGGCACAGTGCGAGGGTGCAGAAGAAGACGCAGACTGAAAAAGAGGTGGGTAGGCAACATTAAGGAGTGGACAGGTATGGGATTTGGAGATTCCCAAAGGGCAGTAGAGAACAGGGAAAGATGGAGAGAATTGGTTGTAAAGTCAACTGTGGTGCCCCAACGACCTCTTAGGTTAAGGGATTGATGATAATGATGATGTTGCTTGGATAATAAAGACGGAATTGGGCTGTGCAGTCCTTATCCCATCCTTTTGAACATGACAAGTGATTTAGGAAAGGTGATTGTTCCTCACCATAATCGTTTTTGTCCGTTTTTCTAGTCAATATTTTCTCCATTTGCCGGAGTCAATTGTATAATATTGCACTATGTGGATACGACTGTATTTTCGTATACATTATTGTTACTTGATTGTGTACTGCAATGTAGTGTCGCAAATTTGTATGACTTGACACGTGCTGTTGTATAAACACTGAGTTTTTGTTTTTAGAACGACTACAATATTCATTTTACGTGTTAATGCTATTTTCGAACGCCACCTTATGATACTACCTATAATTCCAGGTCTTTATGTGCAGAACTTTTCGCAAGTGTGCTATTGATAAAGTCAAATCTACAACTACGAAATATGTCACTTATAAAAACAATTAGTAATTAACTCGTTTGTTTTAACCGTTGACGTAATGGTACTTTTTCTCCCCTAATATGTTCAATTTTGTGTGTTTTTTTTTACATTCTGCACTTCCCAACAGCACCTGCCATATGATTATTTTTATTATGTTTCATTCTTTAGTGATGTCCCCTTTCATGCCCTTTATATGTTTGCCGTACGTTGCTATGTCTGATATCCTAGAGACTGCCTTTCATTCGACAATTTGTACATCATTTATATAACCTCTAAATTCTCTTTCACTTTGACTGCAACTAACTTACAATCAACAGGTGAAAATTCCCCTTTCTGCATTTTGTTGAGATAACCACCTACTAAATAGCCCCCGTCTCTTTTTCTTGATCATCAAACAGCTCATTTTTTATTTACTATCTATATCCTTGTAAATCTATATTGTCTGTCATTGGTACAATATTGGGTTGTAATGGATGTGTGGGTATTGTTTCTTCTACTGGCTACGTTTGTGTCCATTTCCAAATTTCTTTCTAGACCTAACGACTCTAAACTTTACAAACATTACTACCATCGTGCTTCTTGTAATTTCCGTTCCTCTTTTAACCAGCATTCGGTATGGATTATTTATGTCTAATTAACGTCGAATCTAAATTGGAAGGGTCTCTCACTTGTAATCAAAGCGTCGAAAGGCGCATGATATAAAGAATAATGTGCTCAAAAGTGCCAACCAATCACCTATATAATTCAATTATCTAACCTATCAGTTACCTCTTCCTTCAGCGTCTTCAATTATTCAATAGGTCCTTTATTATGTCATACTTTGTGTCGTTTAATTTTAACGTTTTAAAACAGCATCTTCATAATTTATTTAAATTGTTCGTGACGCAGTTTCTTGCTTTTCTTACGCAGTGATTCTGCCAGGTATGCAGGAGAGAATCCTTACTCATCACTGAATAATCAACAGAATGCCATGTATTATCCATTTTGACGCGACTTCTCGTTTTGTTCCTCGCAATCAACTTCGTTGTGAGAAAGATTTGTTACTGTTTAATAAAAAGCATCTACGCGACCGTGTGCAATGTTCAACAACTTTTATATAAAGAGACAGCAAAAATCAAGAAAAGCTATGACATCGTTCTTAATTTATTATCAGCAAAAGCGTCCAAATAGCTTCCAAATAAGAGACCAATGTCGTCATCCTATAAGTAACTTCTGTAATGAGACAATATTTTGCCACTGGTAATTTGAATGAAGTACAGAGTTTTAAAAAAAGATTACATAACATCAATAATATTATATACTAAACTGGGCGTTTGTCATTATGGTAAGTATTACGTCCATCAACATTTGGTGATAGTTTGATAAGATTGAAACACATCAACTTCAAAAGAGTCATCAGAACGAAAACATTACAATAATGCAATTGGCAGTTTCAAAAGATTTTTCTATTTGTGATCTCGTATTTCCTTTTACAATGACGCTATACCTTGTTAAGATCTGTTGAATCGACTTTGTATGATTCATTTGTCAGGTCAAGATAAACCAGCTAAGTAAGCAACAATAGTCAGTGCTACCTGTGACATTTAACCGATAGTGAACATCTATGCCTTGTTTCCTTTTACATGTCCTCTCTGGTGGATCAATCAGCCGAGGAAAAATGCTCATCTCTCTTGGCTGTCAAGGCAGATGTCAAGAGCTGTGTAGACAGCTCAGGGCATTAGCTGCAGTGCTATTGGACAGGATGATCATCCATTGTTAACGGACTTGTCTCCAGATGTAGTGCCACTAAATTCAAACATGCATGGATGAGAGAGTGAATGTGACCCAGAACAATCTTCCCACACTTTAATCCAACTAAATGGCAAGTGATGACATTAAACCCCATCGCCGGTCAGATACCATCAAGTCAAGTAGCGATGGTGAGCGGTAAACCAGCTAAAAAAGGTGATGTCAGGGTTTGCTATCAAGTCACAGTAAGTTAGGAAGATTACAGGTCTCCAAAGGACTATTACAAATGAGATTGCTGCGGTCTGTCACAAGAGATTCAACTGTCATCATCACCTATGCACCCAATTCGATGAATCCAAATGAAACTGAAGACACATTTTATGAAGACATGGAGTCTCTTATCGCAGAAGTACCGAAGACAGATAAGCTTATCATTATTGACAACGTCAGAATTCGGTTGGTACAGATCAGCAGATATGGCCAGACGCCATCAGGAAAATGGCTCTGTCAAATACAACAATAACGGAGTCCTCAGGATATGCTCTGAACATGACCTCCTAATTACCAAAATTGTCTCCCGCCTGCTAAATTGCTACAACACTTCTTGGATGCACCCCCTCTCCAAACACTGGCATCTCATTCACTCTGTCAGCGTCAGAGGAAGTGACAGGCAGGATGAACGAGTGACAAAGATCACGAGGAATGAAAATTGCTGGACTGACAACAGGTTCATAGAAACAGAACGTCCCCAAATCTCAATGTCTCCAAACAGAAACAGGAGAATGTGAAACAGGCATTTTTTTGAAAACTGTCCAGCCACTATAAACAACTGATTCGAACTTCAAAGAAAACTGGGTTTCTTGCAGGGTAATCGATTATATCAAAACCCCTCGGTCAGAACACCTCAGCCACATTTTCAACGAACAATCATCTGTCAGTGAAGAGGTTATTGCTCGACTGCCCAAGTGTACACCGACATATATCTCGCACATTCTCCAACGCTGACTGAAACAGAGAAATCAATTGACCTGCTCTTAAATGGCAAAGCAGAAATTATACCATCATAGGTATAGAAAGCTGGCGACTTGCACATGGGGCAGTCAATATATATTCAAGGAACTGTACCAGGAGTGCAGCTGTCCAGTGTCCACTTGTGAAAGTGCTACGGTAATAGAGAATCCAACATCAACCATCTGTGCATCCCCTTACTGTCAGCATGGTTATTGTGGACTTTGGAAGGGATGATGGACCACATACATAGTGTTTGTCAACTCAGTGAAAAATGACATGGCCAGAACTCCAACCTGGATACAAAATTCGTCGACCAGAGAAAAGCATTTGCCAATCGGGGGTGGGGTGGGGGAGGGGGCTCTGGAAAACAATGTCACAATTTGGTCGATCAAAGAAATTTGGTAATTAAATGATCACCCATTTACTGACAACTGCACCGAAATATGAGTCTAACATTCGTCAGAGTATGGACCTTTTCTCTTCAGCTTGTGACAAATTTGCTCTTACAATTATTATCAAGAAGACAGGGGTGATGCACGAAACTCTACCAGGAAAGCTTTAGAAGAATATACCATTAAAATCAACTCCAGATTTGCTAAAGCAATAATGGCCTCTGGAAGACTACACGAAAATGTAGAAACGCACAGGCATCAGTCTGGGTAACAAACCTAAAGGTCTTCAAAGCTTTCTTGTTGTCATTCCCACTGTATGCTTGTGATAGCTGATCGATGCACGGACGCCATGCCAAACAGCAGAACCAATTGACATTGGGTTCCTGCGGAGACTGATAAAGATAAGATAGCATGACAAGGTCACATACACCGAGGTTCTCACACGGGCAGGCTCCAAGCATCAACAAGTTGCAGAGCAAATGATGACAGACCTTGGGCAGGCCATGTTACCAGTTTTCAGACTACCGACAACCAAGGAAGGTCCTTTTCTGCGAGTTGTAGATAGAAAGCGAACGAAAGTCGGTCAGAAAGAACGCTTTAATGCTCCCATCAAGTGATCCTGAAACACTGCAACGTTTGACCCTATGACTTATGAAAATATCGCACACGTTTCTTCACCTGGCGCAACCTAATCCATATTGGAGCTGCAGACTATGATTGAAGGTGAAATGTAGCAGAGGCAGCGTAAAATATTGGAACTGCAGCAGTTCTTCTATTGATCAAGAACCCCCAAACAGCATGTCCTGTCCAATCTGCCAAAAGCAGTCCAGCGCAGAAATTGTCTAGATGAACCACAAATGTGCTCAGAGAAACTTAACAGTAATGTCATGGTCATCTTCGGACTCGAAAGATGAAAAACAACACATCGTAGGATAAGTAAAAGTAAGCACACGGAATATTATGAGCCATCTACGGTGAAGGTCAATAAATGGAACCTCAAATATTTTCACTGATTTGAATTTTTTGAAAGCTCTTTAGTTCCAAGTCTTCTATTTTGAATTATTTTCTGATCTTAACAATTGGGGTATCTTTGTTTTAAGTATTGGTTAATGCATTCGTAGTGTTCTTCTTCCCATTACTTGTTGTACTCTTTGCATCATGTATTGTATTCGTCATTCTCTATGTCTTTATTCGTATTTTTTGTCAACACTTTTTCAAATGTACTTTAAAACAAGGTTGACTGTAACCTTTTTTGTTAAACCCATTTAAATTATTCTCTTCGTTGCATTTGGGGCATATCGTTTCGCCTGTAGCTTACTAGTTTATTCAAATGAACTGTCAACTATTTAAAGTTTAGTACTAGTACCTTTAACACCAGCTTAGAAGTGTCTAGGTTCATTTCGCAGATAATAGTGAATAGCATTTAATAGACTCGGGTTTTTGTTGGAATACTTTGAAACTTAGGCTTAGAATCATATAAAAATATGAGTCTATATTAGGACAAATAATAATTGAATGGTAACGTTGTTCAGTTCTAAAAACATCTAAAGGTCATGTCTGGTTCACCTTATAATATTGTTTCCAACAGAACTATATAATCAAGGCAAATCCTATAAAGATCTAAGGTTGAGAATTAATCAGGGCACGTATAATCACCAAAAAGAAAAAAGCATGACGAATTTGAATCGAGTGGGAACATTTTGAGAATATAATACAATTCAAAAGTTTAAAGATTAGGGTGGAGAAACGTTGCTTGAATATAATGTTAAATCTCAAACATAAGCAAGTTCCAGCAAACTGTATTTTTGAGTAGGTGGTAAGGGTAATTGTTTCACTATTGTGCAAATGTACACCACAGATGGCTCTTTTACCAAACCTGTAAGCTCTTCTGTGCCGAAGCAAAAGACAACTCACATAGCAGATGTATTGCGAACGTTTATAAAAATATGTGAGACAAATAATATAATTATCACTGATTATCATGCAACATGAAAGACAGCACATAAAATCAATTAGAGCGTCCTCTCAATGAAGTGAATGATGTCAGTTGGTTCCTATACAAACATGGAATTTGAGGCAGGCGTAAAGTTGATTATTCAAAGTCAATGCTACCAGTTTAAAATTAAGTACCTGACAACACCAGGAATACTTGCTGATGAAACAATTAGGCAAGCAAATGATGTTACCCAGAAAGTAAGTCTTAGTGGATGATATTAGAATTATATTTCAGTGCTGAAAGGTAAAGAAAGTTGTAAGAATACATCGCGCCCTTATTAAAACTAGGATGAGGCTCTACTGTCCTACACTAAACTCAGGTAAGGCATTTACCTCGAGGAAAAGACAGAATACTGACACAAAAGAAAATATAACACAACTGACAGGATCTAGCTATACGTGTATGATAGATTCCACAATATTTTAGGACTCATTTGAAACTTGAAAGAAATGCGGCAAACAAATATTGATTTTCATTGCTACCTGATTAAATTTGTGGAGCTAACGTCCTATGAAACAGCAATGATGCAACGGTTGTGAAAGCGTTTAGTAAATCCCCAATGCCGCCGTTTATAATAAATTTCACCATTCTTCCAATCTAATGAAAGTTGAGAAAGAAGGAAATGATTTGTTAAAATCTATCTGATTTAAACCGTTCTTTGAAATAATCAGAATGTTAGGTTTAAAATATTCAGTTCAGATTTAATAGATGCCACCCCTTAATTCAGTCAACGAAGTCGCTCGTAATTCCGATCTATTCTGGAGTGGAGTAGAAATCGATTCGAGAGGGAATGTAGAGAGGCAGGCCCGCTTTTTAAAGTGGATCTGGAAAGAAAAAGCCTGCATTAGATACAAATAAGGCTCGGGTGAATACTGATGATCAGTAAGGGTGCTGGAAAATAAATTGCAGAGCACACTTGGGCTGAAGACAATCCGACATTGCGTGGTTTTAACTTCTTATGTTTACAAATCAAATCTTGTGCGCCAGCTTTTGACTGAAATCTGATTAATTTCGTATACATGTGGAAAATGGCAGGGTATCTCTGTTAGAAAGAGAAATTGCGTGGCTCATAATATGATGAAACGTCGATATTTTAATGGAACACATTGAGGTTTGGGACTAATATCTTTCAAGATTAAGTATTATTCAGATGATTTAACATATACTACGTTTTGCATGTAACGGCGGCGTTTGGTTTTATTGGATTATTTATCGCAACGGTATTCCTTAAGTTATCTATTTCAATCGCGGAACAATGTCTCAAACATTGTGTGCGAAACGACCATTTTCCTTTACATAAAATTGTTTTCATCTCCGATTTACGCATACAGCGAGTGCATGATGTTAGCAATGCTAAATTCTTTGTCGAAATACACAGATGAAGACCACGTTATTTGGGATTTTCTAAATTCTTTTATCGAAGGGTCCTACAAGGAGAGAAATATAAAGCTAATTAAACTGCCAAGATATTCGTATGTACTCCAAATATTATCATAGGTGATACTTTTATGTTTACTCTTCTGTTGTGACCCTAGGCACCACGATACAGTTGCTGAAACAATACCAGGGTCTATATTAGTGTCCATAAAAGCTTTTGCCAATATATGGACGAGTGCGCCCAACGTCCGATGACAGCCTTATAAATAACAAATTCTACGTTGGCTTCGATAAATAGTCTTAAACTAGGTTATGCATCGTCCGATAGGCCCACAGATACAAACAAAGCGTATGGAATCGATGCAGTATAGCCCGCATGTTTATAGGAAGATGAAATTCCCCCTGCTCAGTTCATTGATTGTAACAAATCAAACAGGGCCGAGCTGATTAAAGTCAGGATCATCATGAGCCTGATATAAATACAAAGGAAATAGAAAAAACCTTCAAATCAAATTTGTCCACTATGAATGTACGTAACCAGTAAAGTGGTTGAATATTGAGTCATCAAATCATAACTCGTGGGTAGATTATGCAAATTTATAAATATTGAATTCGCAGTAACAAGGAAAGCACAATAACATTTTGAGCATTTGATCTGGACTAAAGGAAACTGTAGGTAAGAATATTAGTGTTTTACAGTGGTTAGTTGACAGACATATCTAAATCTACACTCCTATTCAAATGAAAACTATGTTCGAATATGTTTGATCAAATATTCATATTTACGATAAATTTTTATGTTTCACCGAATTTTCTGAAAAACACGCTTTATTCGCAATATTATGTCATTACGCTTTAAATGACAATGGATAAATTAAACAAAAAACGTTTACGTTGATGAAGAACGATCATATAATAAGAAAATGCGTTAAAATTAGCATTTCTAACTTGTTTATGCTAGAACATGATCTCGCAAATGTTACGTAGTTATCGGTCTAGATAGTAAAGATCGCACTCGTGACGGACTGTGATTGAAATAGACTAGCTTCTAAAAGAAAACAAGAGGTCATACTTGAATAGAAATATCCAAAAGTTGATATGATATGCTGTAATGTCTGTTTAAAGGTTAATATGAAGTATACATGGATTTGGTATTATACCAACTCTATAATTGGATGATATATAGATATATAGAAGATATGCACATGCAGTTCACAACATATGCAGGTGCATTTAAGGATAGCAACCGAAAGTTTTAAAAAATAGCTTCATGTGTTTGCTTCTAATCTATTTCTCCATTGGGAATGCGTAATAGCATTTTCCCGAAAGTATTTTTTAAAATAATTTACTTTGTTTTTACACCTTTTTTCTTTCTTTAATATTCACATATATAGCCATAACTTTTTAATGTTTATTTTTTTTGTTCTTTTTCAATGCGAACTTTGCAGATATTATTATATGCGTAACTAGTTTTAAATTCACGTGAGTGAATAAGTATGATTCTAATGTTCACTGTTTTATTACTTGCTAATATTTCAGTTCAAGTAACAAAATAAATAAGTCCTAAATCATGATGTTTGATATTTGATTTGTATACCTTGTCTAGTTATAAATCCCAGTGCAGGTAATTTGGTTTGTGTACCTTGCCTAATGATAAATACCGATATATTTACTTTGGCTGAGATACCTTGTCTAATGATAAATCCCTATGTAGGTAATTTGATTGGCATACATCTTTTAATGATAAATCCCGATGTAGGTAATTTGACTGGCATACATCCTTTAATGATAAATCCCGATGTAGGTAATTTGGTTGGTCTACCTTGACTAATGATAAATTCCCGTGTAAGTAATTTCTGTACCTTGTCTAATGATCAATCCCGATGTAGGTAATTTGATTGGTATACCTTATCTAGTGATACATTGCGATGTAGGTGATTTGGTTTATATGACTTGTCTAATGATAAGTCCCGGTTCCGATGTAGTTGATTTGGTTTTTATACCTTGTCTAATGAAATTCGTCCTTTAAATGATTCCAAAGCACAAACACTTTTCAGCACCAATTATATAATTATAACTTATAATCGTGTGTTTAGATATGGAATGTATTGCAATAACCTTTATTATTTGAATCTGAAAAATATTCATTCTCATATTCATCAAGCGAGACTTGAGCATGGATTTAGGATTTGGATTAGGTGTATTATACTTTTTAGCAGCCACTGATAAGACAAATCATAATCTTTTTACAGATGTGGAATATAGAATTTAATTTTGAAAGAATTTGCTAGATAAGAATTTCCGTATGTATTAACGTTCCTAATGTCAATATTGTATTCCTGCAACATAAAACTCAACTTAATAATCTCTCATTTTTGTTTTTCATCTTGCCAATGAAAGTAAGGGGTCTGTGATCACTGAACACAAGAATCGGAGGAGCTGAACTAATATAGACTTCAAAGTTTTGCAATGCCAATATGAGAGCCAGACATTCCTTCTCGATTGTGGAATAATGTCACTCGTGCTTATTGAATGTCACTTACATTTCACAGTTTGCGTCTATCTGAGAAAAAACCTATAAATCGAGTTTCACCTCATTTTCAGCGCCATGCCGGCAGCTGTTCCAACGGTACCAAGTGTAGTCGCATTTGAAACATCTTGAGCTGCGGCGGTAATCAGCGCTGGTATCGACGCTAGCAGCGGAAATATGTCACCGGTCTCTGCTGTGTCGCTGATCGCATTCGCGGAAAGATCAAGTCGCACGTCATTTTTTGACTTCTTTGCGTCATTGTGGTTTTTGAGGTGACGTTCAATCAGCGATAAGTTATTTGGGTGTTGCAACGCCGCCGATTTCAGAAATATTTTTGCCCCAGAATTCTTCTTTGATGCCGATTATAGCTTTTTAATCTTGCCGGGTGTCAGTGTAACGTTGACGTGATGATATGACATTATAATATCATGAATGATCTAATTACATATTTTCTACGGGCACATCAACGACTCTCATTCGTCCGCCAACACCTTCAAGCAACATTGTTTTGTCTGTCAGTATGACAGCGGTTGCTCCGTAACCACCAGGACCAGCCGCTATATCGTTCACAGTAGCTTGCACGTGTATATCAAGCACAGATGGTCTGAAGAAATCGAGGTGTTACAGTGAAAAATAATACATTCGATACAGCGTTTAGAAATCCCGCTGAGATATCTGAAAACCAGAATGAACATTCTGATAACGCCCCATGAATCCCACCAAACTATGATACGCCCGTGTTACGTTGTTTTGTTCGAAACTCAGTAGTATGTCTTCGGATGGTTCCTGATGTTCGTGTATTCTCAGTGAAATCGTAGACACTGCTAATCTGTCAGACACCATTGCGTTTCTTTCTTGATTTTCTAATCTTGTGTTACCCTGAAACGCAACGGATATATGCCGTGGTGCTGAAATTCTCTGTTGAGATGCTATCTGCAATGTAAATGAATTTGCTGTACTTGTAACTGAGTCTGTGGACATTTTCAGCCACGACAACGTTCACTTACAACTCCTGTCCATGAACGATAACAACCGCGCTTCTGCTGTTACTGATGGAGTCAATGTTGGAATCCACAGCGCAAGTTTTGTTAGTATTACTTTTTATGTTTCATGAGCCGAATTAATATAGTTTTGGTATTGCTTTACTTATGAAGGATCATCTCAAGCACGCACTCTACTCGATAAACGTTGAACCAGACGGAAATTGACGTTTATGAAATTGAAATCATCTTTCGGAATATCAGTTTACCAGAATACTAATTTTTGCCATTAATTTGTAGTCACAAGAAATCATACAGAGTTTGTCAAATTCTTGACTTTGCGGGGACTCGGTTAACCCCTTGATTCTGGATTCCTATTCTGAGAGAGAGAGAGAGAGAGAGAGAGAGAGAGAGAGAGAGAGAGAGAGAGAGAGAGAGAGAGAGAGAGAGAGAGAGAGTAGCTAGATGAAATGTATTATCTGTTTTCATGTGATAGCTCAGCAACCACATACTAGTCTTTAAAATTTACTCGGGTCGAAAATCGTCTGAAACCTAAGTACTCGTGAGCAAACAAAACACAATTAAATTTAGAGCAACATACAATACATCTCAAGCTTTAGCGTACTCAAATGATTTTTTTTTTCGAAGGAATATTGATCTCGAAGAATATTCTTATTATATTGTACATAATAACGTATTGAACAGAATCCAACCGCTCGATTCAAAGGACCATTCGGCGATCCTCTGATGCCTTGATACAATTTAACTTTGTAACATTGCCGTGCACTAGCTCATGATAGATACGGGCCTGTAAGTCATAAAACGTCTGAGCTTGGGATCTAGTGTCAAACTTAATTTCGCAACGAGACTTTTACGGTGAAACTGAATCTGAAGCTCAGAATTTTATAACTTCAGTTGATTTTTAAAAGTTTGACCTAAATTATTTTCTTCTTTTTTGTTATTTGGGAAGTAACTATCAATCTAATAATAGTTAAAAATATTTATTAATATTCCCTTTAAATACAGTAATTGTTTTATATGATTTTAGCTAAAGGATAATTTTAAAAAGAAATAAAACCAGAAACAGGGGGAAAAAAGAAACAAAATAAGACACTAACAAACCAACAAATGCACAAACAAACAAACAAAGCGCAGAAATTAAAGGAAACACAATAAAGTCCCAAGTTGTTTTGGGAAATAAATGGTAAAAATGTTCGAATATATAAGAATAACGGTCATACAGTGAAATCACTTAAACGTTTAAGCCTTACAAAACCACGTGAGAGTATATCTTTGCTCTTTCGATTGGTCATTAATTTCCAAATTTGTGCCAGAATTCTGCATAACGTTTGAATTGCACAAAACGTGCATGATCTTATCCACGAAACCTTGGAGGTTTGATTCATTGATCAAACTCTTGATGGTCATCATATCCAACCCTCTCATTCGGCCTCTTTCGTATCAACATTACAATTGATGTAGAGGGCACTTATAATAATTTCTTGCACATGTTTCTTATGATTGGTTGTCATTTTGAAACATATATATGTCAGCGTGATTGTCTCAGAAACCCTATTAAATATAAATTTAAAAAATACGATGTTGTATTTCAGGTGGTCCCATTCTCCAACATATTTATGTATACGAGCAGTTCTAGTGGTTTTAAACATGGGTGTGACTGTTTAGGAAGGTAAAGATCTATTCGGATTTCGATATCGGCTCTTATTTTGCACCTGAACACCCCCCTCCACCCCCCCACCCCCCAGTTATTTCAAATCCTAATACAAGCTACCACAGTTTTGGTTAGAAGAAATTAGTGTTGTGGTCCCCACCTACCTCTCATAGAAGACATGATACATAACTCCTTTATTCCTCATTGTAACATTGCAAATGCACTTTTATGTACTTACATAATGCGTCTCTGCCTAAGTCTATTCCTCCATAATTACAATTTTGATCATAATAAGACATTTTCAAAGACTGCTCACCTGATAGAGTACACCAACTGCCGCTGATCAAATTTTACCTCCCTTCATAGAATCACTCAACTATAATTGATGTCGACCAGTCCTTACGCTACGTGCATCTGATAGAACAAAGATATGAAGTGGCGGGTGAAGATGTTCGTGGTTTCTGTTATGTGAGGTTTAAACAGCATTCGAACAATTTCTTTGCTCTCTAGAGAGTGGAAGAATGAAACGATGTTTTCTGCTTAAAATCATTTGCCATGTCATTGGATGTACCAGTGCAATGCACACGTAATACCACTTTAAACCGAATCAAGCACACACATATTTGCTAAAGGGGAGAAATGACTGACAACATCTTTATCAGCAAGTCTAAAGTGACGTATCCAGTGATCATTAAACATTTAAACCCCAATATTTCCCTCATCCCTCTTTTAATATGGGTCTCCGCCACATTATCTCCATGACGATGTAAATAAATAAGTTGCATAAAACGTATAATCAATGGATAAATTAATTATTAAAATACATTAATCTGCTGCAAGTTTGATTTTTCTGCTACCAAATGGGTACGATTGATTTTATTCTATGTTTTTACACATAAGAATAATTGTCATTTAAAATTCACCTTTAAATCAAGAAAGTATCTGTGGGACACGAACACCTTAGGCACTACTGTAGTATCATCAATTTTCATGGGGTTTTCGTTGTTGACCCGAACCACGAATTTAAATTCCCAACGAAAAATGAGCCACGTAGGATGATGCCCCCCCCCCGCCCGTTTTGTTACAGTGTTTCATTCCTAGAGATTAACACAGCTACTAGTATTTAATAAATCAAGGTCAATACTGTAAACTGGTAATTAAATATTAGCTTTGTGTTTGTTTTATTTTTGATTTTAACGTTTTGAAACAAGAATTATAAATCATTTTATATTGTTTCAATGCACATGTTCGATAAGGTATCCGATAGATGTAATTTTACACTCACTGCCTTAAATCGATATGTGAGGTAAGTAAGGATAGAGAGAAAATAGAGAAAAAGCATAAGGTATTCAAACAATAGTAATACTGAAAATGAAAAAAAAAATAATACAAAATAACAGTATATGAAAATTAAATTTAATACTTATTCAAATCGATCCTTCATACGAGTGCAACTGTTGTTGAAACATTTAAATCCTTCTGACAGCACATTTCATTTTATCCATGCAATTTTAATCCAAAAGAACAACAATCCTGTAAAATACTATACCTATTTCTTGAAACACTATTATTAATGAAACACTATGTATATACACTAATTACAGCAGAGTATTAAAGCTGACACTTCACAGATTTTTGGACAAAGCCACTGTATCAACATCGTGTGAATCAAGTCTCATGGTACTCACAAATGCTTCTTAGTTAGGTAATCCCCAAATTGCTGAATTAAATAATACTGTGTACTGATCGTCACCAGTAACATCTTCTTTTTCCGTAATGGCGTCCATGACCTTTTAGCATACAACTCGTGGAAGTGTAACCTTATTTCTTCTTTGTACTCTTTATTCACTGTCAAGTCTAGTGGTTGAAGTCGGTCTGAACAAGAGGCAGGCACAAACAAAGGAGTGATTCCACTGCCTTTCAATTTAGTTAGCATCTTCGCATTTTGGTGGGCCCTAAACACATCAAATATTGCCACTGCTTGCTGACTGCATTGCGAAAAGAGCAGCCTGTCACGTGTTTTGTTCACATATGGAATGATGACATTATCCGCATAACATATGGTCTCACTGGATAGTTTATCTGGTGAATTTTCATCCGACAATGACCTATTGCAGAAAAATGAGAATAGTTTTACACTGAAGATACAAATAAAAACAAACTAATGATTTTTGTAGAAAGCATGCATGTGAGATTTTGACTGCGGCAATCAGGTTAATTCCTTATGCAACTAGTGGCTTTTATACTGAACCAACACTGCCACCAACCCCTCTTTTTACATTCATTTTCGACTGCAAAGAGCTATTTTGCCTATTTTCCTGTGACAAGGCGGCTAAAAGAATCAGTATGTGCCTTATGCATGAATAAAGTTCACTAGCACTATAACAAATTAGCATACTTTTCATCACACCTCAACCATCTCGATTTTTAGTATTTACCTCTGTAGCAGACATACGTAAATACGTAAGCCAAATCGGCTGTTCATTTGCAGCCCAAGTTATGCATTTGATCTCCAGTGCTAGTCTAACTGTGACAGACACTCACCAAACAAGTCAACCCATTTTCAAGCCTAACTCAAAGTAAATCTAAACCACATTACAGATTTAGCTTCTGTGTGAATTTATAAATGCTAGGCTTATGATAATTAGGTTCATGCCTTCTACCTTAAAAATTAGGGAGGTGTCAAAATACAAAACTATCCAGTGAGACCTTAAGAATTTATTTGACAGTCAGATTAGGGGAAACGCTTTTTAGTGTCAAAACTTTGGGCAATTCTGAATAAACCGCAACCTCAAAATGTGTAAAATTCACAATCATCTGTTTCCTATGTTGTATGGCAGTTGTCGATGATTGAGAGCCATGACATAGAGCAAGAGCTATATGACACCTTCATACTTTCATTTTACTTTCCACACTTAAACCTACAATTTCCTAATAACAAGTCAATGTCATCATCATTTTTCATAGCTAATATATCCTGTAGTGTTAGTGCCTGGTGATATCTGTGGTATCTCACAGCAAAAATAGTACTATTTATGAAATCTCAAATTGTAGCAAATAAAAGATGTAAAAGAAACCAAGCTAATTCTCTTGTAAAATAACTGCAAAATGTGCATGCTAAATACTTAACAAAATAGGAACGATGCACAGCACATATAAACTGACCAGAACTCTCTCACTGATTTCATGAAGAAGGTCAGATCTATACTAGAACAGAGAAATCCGATTCAGACTGTAAGGGAGGCAACTCATCAGGTAACATAAACTGTATGGACCAGTCTTTGTAAACTGAACCACACCATTTGGGAAACTTAAACAATGAAATTCTATACCCAGATTCATCCCATCTGTTGACAAGACAATATGTATGGATAATGTATTTTAAGAACACGAAGAAGGTCCCCTTTGCATCATTTTCACACTGGCCAGCACATATTGTTGCTGAAGCTGTTGCTATTTAGAGAAGTTTGTTTTGCTAGTGATTGTAACCTGCATAGAATCAAATCTAAAGCAAACAGAAAATCATGCAAAGTAAAAAAGGGGAGGAGAAAAAACACAATGTAAAAAGGGACATCCATTTCACATAACTCACCAAAACTCCAATGAAGCTGATGCAGATACATCTGCTCCTGTGAAAGCTCCACAACAATTGGTGCGGCTGACTCCCAAGGAAATCCTTGACGTTGTCCTGGCTAGCAAAATCACTTCGGCAGGTGAGCTCCCATACACCTTGAGGTCTACAAGAGAATAAAACCCTGAACTTCTTATATATATAGGCCATTATAACTTAAATTTCTGTAAATAAGATGAAATCTATGTATTGAAACATTACATCATGAGTAGACATGTATATAAAATCATTAAATTAGGAAAATATACAATGTATGTACTGAAAATATTTATAAACTGAATAAGAATGCGAAATACTTCAATTAAACTACCTTGCATGAAACTCATATGGCTTTTGTTGTTCATTAGAAGAATAGATCAGAAGCAATACCTGGTAACTCTAATAGTGTTGAGTTAACTCCCTTCTTCTACTATGATTAAGTGCTATCAAATCTATAGGAAGTGGATGTTTGGAATACCCAACTATGTCAGATTCAAGGCATGGAGGTAATAAGGAAATGATTTATGGCACAGTGAATCACATTTGACAAGACTGAAAAAATGACACCGGTTCTTAAGGTCTCACTGGACAGTTTATATGGTGAAATTTCATCCGACAATGACCTATTGCAGAAAAATGAGAATAATTTTACACTGAAGATACAAATAAAAACAAACTAATGATTTTTGTAGAAAGCATGCATGTGAGATTTTGACTGCGGCAATCAGGTTAATTCCTTATGCAACTAGTGACTTTTATACTGAACCAACACTGCCACCAACCCCTCTTTTATACATTTATTTTTAACACAAAGAACTATTTTGCCTATTTTCCTGTGACAAGGCGGCTAAAAGAATCAGTATGTGCCTTATGCATGAATAAAGTTCACTAGTACTGTAACAAATTAGCATACTTTTCATCACCCCTCAACCATCTCGATTTTTAGATATTTACCTCTGTAGCAGACATACGTAAATACGTAAGCCAAGTCGGCTGTTCATTTGCAGCCCAAGTTATGCATTTGATCTCCAGTGCTAGTCTAACTGTGACAGACACTCACCAGACAAGTCAACCCATTCTCAAGCCTAACTCAAAGTAAATCTAAACCACATTACAGATTTAGCTTCTGTGTGAATTTATAAATGCTAGGCTTATGATAATTAGGTTCATGCCTTCTACCTTAAAATTAGGGAGGTGTCAAAATACAAAACTATCCAGTGAGACCTATCATAGATTCTTCGTTACTCCAGTGTGAGTCTGTTTGAGTCACATCCCAGTGGTCAGGGAAAACTGCACCCATAGGCAGGCATCTGTCAGTCTTCCCTGCTTAACTGACCTGTGGGGACAGGGGAGTTCCGGATTTTTTTATTGCGAGTAAAATCGTAATCTGTCTCTTGTCATCAAGTACGGAAACCAAAACTTGCTTAGATCCACGGGCATCGTCCAGTCGCCACCTGGCACCAGTTGGCACCCGGTCTGATCCCAATTTATTATAAGACAGTCTGGAATATTGTGCTGTTTCACTGCAGTGTTAACTTTCTCCAAGAACGTTTTCTTAATGTCTTCAAAATCACGGGGCAGCTGTTTTACGCTTTTCGTTCTTTTCCGCTTAACAAATCCCATACGGCGAAGTAGCAACCTCGCCCAATGCTTGGTGATGCTGATGTGTCCACCGTAACGTGCCAGATGGCTGCGAGCATGATTGGTGATCACAGCCTCTGCCCCAGCCATTACAATCCTAATATTGATGACTCCTCCATTAATTCTAACTTTCTTGATCCAATCTTATATCTCCGCATCAAGCATTCTTCCTAGCATCAAAGGAGTGTTCTTAGGTGATATGGGTAAATTAGAAAGTTCTTGCCCATGTTGGTTTTTTAACTTTATGTATTGGTCCCGCATACTCCGTACAGTGGTCTCACTGATCGTACAACTCTGATCGCTACTGAATTTGCGGGCTGCCGTTTGCGTCGACATAGTTTTATTCTTTTGTATTCTTTATTTTGGGTATTTGTAGAGGTTAAACCATGAAATTAAATACCTACTAATATGCAAACATTGTCAGACAAAACCACGAATTTAAGTACCCACGAAATGCCTTTTTTAAAAAACCATGAAAATTGAGCCCAACGAAAATAAATGATACTACAGTATGTGCAATGCAGAAATCATTTCTTTCAAAGATAGATCCCGAGAACTGGTGTTAATATTGAGACGATCTTACATGAAATTTGATAAACACAAATCATTCTATTGTTTCTGTGGATCCTGAGGCGTAACATAAAAATGAGTTCATATTTCAGACGTCACGGACAAAGCCTACACCAGCTTCGAGACAGCCATCCACTCCGGCTCCAAGGCAGCCATAAACGTGGGTTCCTAGGCTGCTAAAGTCAACATCTTTGCAACCATCCATACCAGCTTCTAGGCAGATAACGATATATACAAGCTATCTAAATCAGTCCAACGACAGGTCAGGCGAAACGCATCCAATGAATCAAAGGATCCTCTCCCAGTTCCTGCTAGTCCATAGCCATTACCCACCTTCATATATAAAGAGGGTCGTTCCGAAAAGGATAAAATAATCGTCGAAGACGAGAAGCAATTTTACATATGGCTCAAGGGCCTTCCCCGATAGTGCAGCAGTATATAAAACATGAATAAAAATGTACGTCTGATGCCAGTGCCTCCATGTCTTTTCACGCCACAAACTCTCAGGATATAGGTTTAAAACAACAGCGGACCTTAATCCCAAATTCAAGAAAGAACACGCATTATTTTAAATATCTCTTTCATCAGATGGCAGTAGCCTACATTATCTATGCTGATCTTGAAACCCTTAACGCGTCTGTGAAAAGAGAGATGTTGAATCCACCTTCAGAGATACCTCTGAAACCTACAGCCGATTTATTTCATCAGTGGATGTGATGGTATAACCAATCAGCCCGTGATATATATATAGAAATGTACGCGGGAGTCCAACCGATTGAAAGCTTGGAGAAATAGATGACATATCTCCGAGAGGAATCAGCCCACCCTAGTCAGTCCTTTGGTGATGACACCAGAAAACATGGCTGCGTTTGAAGGCTCTAAGGTCTATCACATCTGCCAAAAGCGGCTCTGTAAGGACCGAGTGAGTGACTAATGCAATGTCGGTGATACCACAGAACTGCCCATAGCAACTACAACCTAAAGAAGAGAACTACAGAAAAACAAAAAACAACAAAAAACCCCATAAGATATGCTGCAATGGCTCAAGAGCTCAATGAGACGATCTCACACGAAATGTAATAAACACAAATCGTTCTATTGTTTCTGTGGATTCTGAGGCGCAAAATAAAATAAGTAGGTTCAGCAGCAGATCATGCTCCTGTGGAATAACGGCAAAAAGTTGAGCAGCCGTGAGAACTATCATACCATTTCCGTGCTATCCAGTCCGTGGGGCGGCACGAGGGGTGGACCCAGTGATGAACTTACCAAAGCAATGGGCTAATTACGACCGATATACGAATTGAATTATGTTGACATCTTTCCGAGCGATCTTCAGGGCAGCCACAAGGTGGCGGCTGCGTTATCTAGGACAGCAGCCCTGATAGCTAAGGCCGAGGTTTATCGCTGTCGACACCATCAAGATGGCCGCTCTAAAGGTAAGGTTCTTGCCTCCAAGGGCGCAACAAAATACTGGTAAGGGTCTTGGCAATAGCGCATGAATGCCTCAGTCGTCTGAAGCTGCCGGCGGCTAAAACATGACGCATGGTTTGCGGAACATGGTCAACGAGGCGAATGGACAACGGTCGCAGAGCCAGAGGCCAAGAAGGCACGCGAAGCCCTTCTCGCTAATTTTTCCATGGGCTCCACCTGCTGCTTCTCTCCTTATTAGAGTCAATCCAAGGGCAACATACAGGATGGCACCGTTTCATGACATTCAGGAATGCAATCTTCGATACAGGGACACTAATACCAACCGTATATTATGTGATCTGCAATAATACTCCTATTTTACCCATGATCCTAAGAGAAAGGGCCTGTCGGAACTACTGTTCCAGAACGCTTCAAGCTGCTTCCTCCACGCCGAATGCTACCTCGAGGTGGTGGGATACACCTCTAAGGAGGAGAAATCCGTCTAATCCTTGTCGGACAATGTAGTTCCCGTCTATAATGGTATCACGGCAGAGGCTTACAGCGCCGTCTAACTCACTGACAAACCTCAGATGTAGGTTTGCCTAGATCACGTCAGTGTTGGCACGACCATCTTCAGCTTGTCAGGATCATATGAAATTACAGCTCAAGGCATCTGCGCATAAAGATTCGTTGCCACACGTTTGGTACCTAACTGGGATATAACTGGATGTGTTATCCACGTCCCAGAGAACCGGCCGCAGTGCCAAGCTATGGATGGGCACCTGAGAGCGCCATAACGTAATGTTATTATCTTAACGGCCGCCAAGGCCAAGTGACACCGAGTGGTTCGGAAGGCAAAGCTACATTGACTTTGCTATTTCCGTTATGGCCCCGAAGGCTATGCAAAATGAAATTGGCATCTTTCCACTATTGGTCCATCTTTGACCTGTTTCAACTCGCCAAGCCCCTGAAGCACTTGACTGGCATATACATACGAACCAACTTGGAGGGTCTGCCAGGACGCAGCCGACACCGGGCCGGCATCTTGTACCTTGATGCTTTGCAGAAAAGCTTGACTCAATGGGTGACCTTGTAGTTTACTGCGAATCGCATGGTATTTCACCACCACCTGAGCTGGGTGAAAAGCTAGGGGAATGTTTTATTGTTTGAGCACATGCTGGCCTTTCTACCGAACCCTCGAATTCGACTTCTTTTGTATAAACATCATCATTGGTGAAGAGAGCGCTTATAAAAATGTCTTGATTATATTTTTTGAAATAGGTATTATGTTCAGTACTAAATTCAAGGAACTATCCTTCCGCCTGACGATTTCCAATACAAAATCCCATTAAAATATGCAAAATAAATAAGATAAGTGCGCACGAGTTTGCAAGGTTTTATCACTCATGGCTTCATTCTCGAAAACATTTTTTTTTTTTTAAAACAAGAGATACAATTTGTTTTAAATGGATATGACCTACGAGAGGAGAACTGGCATCCATCTTTTTTCTCTCTCTTTGCCATATTCTAAGTTTGTTATTCCAACTTTATTTGCTTACATAATTTGTCTTCACAAAAGTTTATTCCTGTACTGTTTGCCATTCACAAAATCTATCTCTTTCAGAGAATCACCAGACCCAATACTGATATAGGATATTTGTTATTGGAGTCATTATGATAAATGACTGATAGGAAGTTATATGATAGAACGTTCGTGACTTCCAATTCGCACAATCTACTGGCAATCAGAAGACTGAGATTACATGTATTTCAAAAAAGGGACAAACTATCGATACGTTTATCATCAAGTTCAAAGTGACATACAATAACAAAACTACATGAAGGGAATCATTAAAAGTCTAAACCACTGTGCTTTTACTCGGCCATGTTATATGTCAATTTTCATCTATATTGTTCTCATATTGATGTTAATAACGCTAGTTGTTTAAGGTGACACTATGGGGTGGGGGTATAGTTGAATACATCTCTTTGCAGACATACATTGATCAATGCCATGTTAAATAGTATACATTCCTAGAAATCAACATTAAGATGGACTGTTCAAAGTTTATGTAAGGTGGTTTCAAAATTGACACTAAGCTTGTGCACATAGCGCTTCGTGCAAAATGTTGTTATATGCAGTTGGTATACTGGTCACACGAATTTCATGTACTTTATTTATTTTTCATCTCCGTTATCAGCTAGAAATGTAGTCTTTTATCTTGCAGTATACAAAACCAAATGCCAAATACTTAGTATATGTTTGATACGAATGTCTTGTTTCACTGAATTGTCGATGACAGCCAGATAAATAATTATATTCTTCAACAGATTTGTCATGTCCATACTAAATCAGAAGTCTCTTATTTCAGTATAACTGGTAAGCAGGACTTTAATACATGAGGATGATTTTGCAATTTTTCTTAAAGCTAATCATTCTATTCATGACAAGAAGAATTGTGAAATACATTACAGAGATATGTTTCTTGGATAATAAAGACGGAATAGGGCTGTGCAGTCCTTGTCCCATCAACCTGTATAGGACAAGTGATTTGGGAAATGCGCTTGCTTCACACCGTTTTTCTAGTACATATTTTTTCCATTTTCCAGAGTCAATTGTATATAATGTTGCTCAATGTGGATACGATGTGTATTTTGTCGTATACATTATTGCTACTTGATTGTGTACTGCTCTGTATTGTCGCAAATTTGTATGAAGCTTTTGTTTTAGAATGACTACAATATTCATTTTACGTGATACTGCTATTTTCGAAAGCCACCATATTATACTACCTATAGTTCCAGGTATTTATGTGCAGACCTTTTAGCAAGTTTGCTATTGACAGAGCAACCGTTTATAAAGTCAAATCTATAACTGCGAAATATGCCACTTATAAAAACCAATAGTAATTAAATCGTTGGTTTTAACCGTTGACGTAATAGTACTTTTATCCTCTAATATGTTAACATTTGTGTGCTCTTTTACATTCTGCACTTCCCAACAGTACTTGCCATATAATTATTTTTATTATGTTTCTTTCCTCATTGATGTCCCTTTTTATGCCCTTTTTATTTGCCGTACTTTGCTATGTCTGATATCCTAGAGTCTGCATTTCATTCGGTAATTTGTACATCACTTATATAACCTCTAAATTCTCTTTCACTTTGTAAGTAATTTTCAATCAACAGGTGAAAATTACCCCTTCTGCATTTTGTTGTATTAACCACCTACTTAATAGCCTCAGCCTCCTTTTCTTGGTCATCAAACAGCTCATTGTTTTTTATTTAATATCTATATCCTTTTGAATCTATATTATCTGTCTTTTGTACACTATTGGGTTGTAATGGATGTGTGGGTATTGTTTCTTCTAATGGCTATGTTTGTGTCCATTTCCAAATTTCTTTCTACACCTAACGACTCTAAACTTTACAAACATTACTACCATCGTGCTTCTTGTAATTTCCGTTTCTCTTTTAACCAGCATTCGTTATGGATTATTTATGTCTAATTAAGGGGCCCCCAAGTGGCCGAGAGGTCTAAAGCGCTCTTCGTTACGGATCACTGCCATCTCACCTCTGTCTGCGTCGGTTCGAGTCTCGGATTCGGCGAATGTGGATATGTGAGAAAGCTTGCCAGTAGCTTCTCGTGGGTCGGTGGTTCTTTCCGTGGATTTCCCGGTTTCTTCCTCAACCATTAATACTGGCCGCCATGTATAGGCTATCGTGTGCTGAAAAATGGCGTTAAGCCCCACAACAACAACAACAACAACAACAACAATGTCTAATTAACGTATTGACTCTTGTCCGAATCTCGTAGCCGCCGAATCTAAATTGGAAGGGTCTCTCACTTGTAATCAAAGCGTCGAAAGGCGCATGATATAAAGAATAATGTGCTCAAAAGTGCCAACCAAACACCTGTATAAGTTAATTATCTAACATATCAGTTACCTCTTCCTTCTTCCTCTTCTGTTATTGAGTAAGGCTTCTATTATGTCATATTTTGTATCGTTTAGTTTTAACGTTTTAAAACAGCTTCTTCATAATTTATTTAAATTGTTCGTGACTGTTTCTTGTTTTCTTACGCAGTGATTCTGCCAGGTATGCAGGAGAGAATCCTTACTCATCACTGAATAATCAGCAGGATGCTATGCATTATCCACTTTTACTCGACTTCTCGTTTTGTTCCTCACAACTAACTTCTTTGTGATAAAGATTTATTGCTGTTTAATAAAATGCATCTACACGACCGTGTGCCATATTCACACGCCTAAATTGATCAACTACATGACTATAAACAGACAGCAAAAATCAAGAAAACATATGAAATCTTTCTTAAATGACAAAGATCACGAGGAATTCAGACTACTGGACTCACAACAGGTTCATAGAAGCAGCATCTCTCCAAACCTCAGTGTCTCCAAATAGAAACAGAAGAATGTGAAACAGACATGTTTTGAAAACTGTCCAGCTTCTATAAACAATTGATTTGAACGTCAAGGAAAACTGGGTTTCTTTCAGGGTAATCGATTGTATCAAAAAACCTCGGTCAGACCACCTCAGCCACATTTTCAAACAACAATCATCTGTCAGTGAAGAGGTTATTGCTCGACTGCCCAAGTGTACACCAACATATTTCTCGCACATTCTCCAACGCTGACTGAAATACAGAAATCAATTGACCTGCTCTTAAATGGCAAAGTAGAAGTTATACCAGCATAGGTCTAGAAAGCTGGCGACTTGCACACGGAGCAGTCAATATATATTCAAGGAATTGTACCAGGAGTGCAGCGATCCAGTGTCCACTTGTGCAAGTGGTAAGGTAATAGAGAATCCAACATCAACTAGCTGTGCATCCCCTTACTGTCAGCATGGTTATTGTGGACTTTGGAAGGGATGATGGACCACATACTTAGTGTTTGTCAACTCAATGAGAAATGACATGGCCAGAACTCTAACCTGTACACGAAATTCGTCAGCCATATACGGCGAAGGTCAAAAAAAGGAACCTCAAATATTTTCACTGATTTGAATTTTTTGAAAGCTCTTTAGTTCGAAGTCTTCTATTTTGAATTATTTTCTGATCTTAACAATTGGGATATCTTTGTTTTAAGTATTAGCTAATGCATTCTTTTTTTCCTTCCCATTACTTGTTGTACTCATTGCATCGTGTTGTATTGTGTTCGTCATTCTTTATTCTTCATTTCATGTCTTAATTTGTATTTGTTGTCAACACTCTTTCAAATGTATCGTATAACAAGGTTGACTGTAACCGTTTTTGTTAAACACAGTTAAATTGTTCTCTTCGTTGCATTTGGGGCATATCTTTTTGCCTGTAGTTATTCAAATGAACTGTCAACTATTTAAAGTTTAGTACTAGTAGCTTTAACACCAGCTTAGAAGTGTTTAGGTTCATTTCGCAGATAATAGTGAATAGCATTTGAAAGACTCGGGATTTTGTTGGAATACTTTGAAACTTAGGCTTCGAATTATATAAAAATATGAGTCGTTATTAGGACAAATAATAATTGAATGGTAATGTTGGTCAGTTCTAAAAACATCTAAAGGTCATGTCTGGTTCACCTTATAATATTGTTTCAAACAAAACTATATAATCAAGGCAAATCCTATAAAGATCTAAGGTTGAGAATTAAACAGGGCACGTAGATTCACCGAAGAAAATACAGATGAATTTGTATAGAGTAGGAACATTTTGAGAATATAATGCAATTCAAAAGTTTAAGGATTAGGGTGGAGCAACGTTTCTTGAACATAATGTCAAATCTCAAACATAAACAAGTTCAAGCAAACTGTATTTTTGAGTAGGTAGTAAGACAAATCACATTGCAGATGTATTGCGAACGTTTATATAAATGAGTGATACACATAACATAATTATCACTGATTATCATGCAATATGAAAGGCAGCACTTAGAATCAATTACAGCGTCCTGTCAATGAAGTCAATGATGTCAGTAGGTTTCTATACAAACATGGGATTTGAGGCAGGCGTAAAGTTTATTATTCAAAGTCGATGCTACCAGTTTAAAATTAAGTACCTGAGAACACCAGGAAGCCTAGCTGATGAAACAATTTAGGCCAGCAAAAGATGTTACCCACAAAGTAAGTCTTAGTGATCGTATTATAATTATATTTCAGTGCTGCAAGGTAAAGAAAGTTGTAAACATACATCACACCCTTGTTAAATCTAGGATGTGGCTCTACCTGATTAAGCTTGTGGAGCTAGCGCCCTATGAAACAGCAAGAATGCAAAAGTAGCGAAAGCGTTTATTAAACCCCCAATGCCGCCGTTTATAATAAATTACACAATTCGTCCAATCTAACTAAAGGTGAGAAAGAAGGAAATGATTTGTTAAAAGCTATCTGATATAAATCGTTCTTTGAAATAATCAGAATGTTATTATTAAAATATTCAGTGCAGATTTAATAGATGGCACCCCTTATTTCGGTCAACGAAGTCGCTCCTAATTCCGATCTTTCCTGGAGTGATGTGATACATTCAACAAATTCCGTTAGTGACTAATCCAGCAACAACACGCGCATGTGGCGTACAAATTGATTCGAAAGGGAATGTAGAGAGGCAGGCCCGCTTTTTGAAGCGGATTTGGAAAGAAAAAGCCTGCATTAGACACAAATAAGACTCGGTTCAATACTGGTGATCAGCAGGAGTGCTGGAAATACATTGCAGAGCACACTTGGGCTGAAGACATTCCGACATTGCGTGGTTTTAACTTCTTATGTTTACAAATCAAATCTTGTGTGCCAGCTTTCAACTGAAATCTGATTAATTTCGTATACATGTGGAAAATGGCAGGGTATCTCTGTTAGATATAGACACTACATGACTCATAATATGATGAAACGTCGATATTTTAATGGAACACAATGAGGTTTGGGACTAATATCTTTCAAGATTCAGTATTATTCAGATGATTTGGCATATACGACGTTTTGCATGTAAACGGCAGCATTTGGTTTTATTGGATTAGTTATCGCAACGGTATTCCATAAGTGATCCATAAGTTATCCATTTCAGTCGCGAAAGAATGTCTCAAACATTGTTTGCGAAACGTCCATTTTGCTTTACATAAAAATGTTTTCATCTCAGATTTATGCATACAGCGAGTGCATGATGTTAGCAATGCTAAATTCTTTGTCGAAATACACAGATGAAGACCAAGTTATTTAGGATTAACTAAATTCCTTTATCGAATCGTCCTACAAAGAAAGATATAAAAGCTAAAGTGAACATCCAAGATGTACGAATGTGCTCCAAATATTATCATAGGTGATACTTTTATGTTTACTCTTCTGTTGTGACCCTAAATACCAAGATAAAGTTGCTGAGACAATACCAGGGTCTATATTAGTGTCCATAAAAGCTTTTGCCAATATATGGATGGGTGCGCCCAACGTACAATGGCAACCTTATAAATAACAAATTCTTCGTAGGCTTTGATAAATAGTTTTAAACTAAGTTATGCGTTGTCCGAGAGACCCACATATACAAACACAGCGTATGAAATCGATGCAGTGTAGCTCGCATGTTTATGGGAAGATGGAAGTCCCCCTGCTCAGTTCATTGGTTGTAAGAAATCAAACAGGGCCGGACTGATTAAAGTCAGGATCATCACGAGCCTGATATAAATACATATGAAATAGAAAAACCTTCCAAAGGAATTTGTCGACTATAAATGTATGTAACCAGTAAAGGGGTTGAATATTGAGTCATCAAATCATAACACATTGGTAGGTTGTGCAGACTTAAAAATACTGAATTTGCAGTAACAAGGAAAGCACAAGAACAATTTGAGCATTTGATCTGGACTAAAGGAAACTGTAGGCGAGAATATTAGTGTTTAACTGTGGTTAGTTGATAGACATATCTAAATCTACACTCCTATTCAAATGAAAACTATGTTCGAATATGTTTGATCAAATATTCATATTTACGATAAATTTACGTGGCACTGAATTCTGAAACACAAGCTTCATTCACAATATTACGTCATTACACTTTTAATGACAGTGTACAAATACAACGAAAAAAGATTAAGTTCAATAAGAACAATCATATAACAAAACATGCGTTAAAATTAGTATTTATAACTTGCTTATGCTAGAACATGATCTCATCAATGCTACCTAGTTATCGGCCTAGATAGTAAAGATGGCACTCGCGACGAAGTGCGATTGAACTATACTAGCTTGTAAAAGATAACAACTGGTCAAACTTGAACAGAAATATCGAAAAAGTATATATGATATGTTGTATGTTAAGAAGTTCATATAAAGCATACATGGATTTGAGTTTATACCAACCCTGTAATCGAATGAAATATAGAAGATATGCACATGCAATTCAGACCATGAGCAGGTGCAGCTTGGAATAGGAACTGAAAGTCTTAAAATCTAGCTACATGAGTTTACTTCACAAGAAATGATAATAAAGGTATGCTGCCAGAAATAAATCATGTACTAATTCAAACTTCCCAGTGCATCGTCTCCACGCCATCCCCATTGAAAAAGGTGTTTTAAGGACGCGTTTTTAAACTGTTATTGCAATATTTTTACTGGAGCGCACTTAGATGATTGTAATTATTTAAATCAGGCAATAAAACGATCTAAAATAATCGCAGTATACGTTTGTTAAACAGTAATCTTTTCAGGTTTAATAAGAAAAATAAATTTTGAAAATAATGACATTGAAATCTGACAAATCATCTGATAGTAAAAATTGCTTAATTGGCAAGAAGAAGACCAGTCAATGTAAATAAAAACTAATCTAATTCGCTATTGGTGATGCGTAATAACATTTTACCAAATGCAAATGTTTGTGTTTTTTAAAGTAATTTACTTGTTAACTTTTTCTTTCTTTCTTGTATATGTAGCCATAGCCTTTTAATGTTTTATTTATTTTCTGGTTCTTTTTCAATGCGAACTTTGTAGAAATTATTATATACGTAAGGCGTTTTATGAATAAGTATGAATAAGTATGATTCTAATGTTGACTGTTTCATTACTTGCTAAGATTTGGCAGCAAATAAGAATATAAATAAGTCCTAATCATCATGTTTGTAATTTGATTAGTATACCTTGCCAAGTGATAACCCCAATGTAGTTAATTTGGCTCGAGTGTCTTGTCTGCTAATAAATTTGGTTGATATACCTTTTCTAATGATAAATCGCTATGTAGGTTGTCACGGAATTGTATAAATCCCTTTATTTATTAAATACATGTACTCGGGTTTCGTTTTATATGTACAACGATACCCAAGAGTGGTTTATGTATATTGTACATTATTTCGAAACAGTGAGGTCAGTTCATTCTATGCCGCATATGCGAAGTGCTTTCGATAGGAAAAACCGAATACTTCCAGCGCACAGACGATGTAGGCTGCATCGTCTGTGCATAAATGCCTCACCGTAATACTAAATCTTTACATTACTGAACGTCTTGTCAGTGAGCAGTTTACTTAATTTCTTGCACATCTTCAGCTGTAGAGGTATGTGAGTTATTTATTAAGTTCTTGTGTACAAGTTATAACTATTATACTGCCACGTTTAGTTTTGGATATTTTCTATGTAGCTTCGGCTTACGTAGTATAATACAAATATTTTCTATTCTTGTTAGTGACTTAGCAAGAGATTTATATTAGCCATATAAAGTTGCATTTTTAAGAAACGTTTAGTATCGTATGATTCTTATCGGACACGGGTAGTTTCACGTCTGAACCTATTTATTGCTTTGTAATGTTGTACCGATCATGTAATTTGTGTAGCTTACCGTATATAACATCATTACGTCTTGTCTTATTTGCCCGTGTCATGCATAGGACACGGTGTTAGACGTATTTTTCAGCTGATCGAAGTCGAGGTGATACCAGCTGTAGAACTAACCATAGAAGTTGACCATAGCAGCTGTAAAGCTGAACCATAGCAGCCGTAGAGCTGAGTGAAAGTGTTGCTGGTCGAGTAGTAGGTGATCGGGCGTTGCTGACCGAATTGGTGGGCGCTGATTGCTTGATTGACCAAGGAACTGAATGGTGGTCGGTGACTACCTGAAATGCTGACTGCTTGATTGACCAGTGTGACTGGTGGCCAAGTATGCTAGTAACAGAGTGTTTTGTGTTACTCCATACATATAACCTTTTAGCCGTGAACTAATTTTGGGGTTTGTTATGCTCAGTGTTTTGGGATCGTAAAAATATTTTGTATGGTATATGTCCCTTTGTTTTGTTTATTTTACTATTTGAGTAAAGTACTACATTTTTCATTATTTGAGTGAATACATTTTACTATATGAGTAAAGTACATCATCTTTTACTATTTGAGTAAAACGCATCATTCTTGTCTTCGTGTGAAATCATTGAATCACTAACCTTTGTCCTTTTACTGTGTAAGATCATTTATTTGTATTAACATTTATGTTACATTATTAGGTTCGTGCGGATTGTATTAATTTTGTACAATACCTGGATCTTAAACACTCACGTATTAATGATAATTCTTTTCTCATTCAAGTCATTGTATTTGTATCGCTATCAAAAGTGTTCTGTTATAAATCCGAAATCCAACCCGGTTATCTTGTTACACAGGTAATTTGGTTGGTATACATCGCCTAATGATAAATCCCTATGTAGGTAATTTGATTGGAATAGATCGTCTAATGATATGTCCCGATGTAGGTAATTTGATTTGTATACTTTATCTAGTGATAAATTCCGATGTAGGTGATTTGGTTTATATGACTTGTCTAATGTTAAGTCCCGGTCCCGATGTAGTTGATCTGGCTTTTATACCTTGTCTAGTGAAATTGGTCCTATAAATAATTCCAAAGCACAAACACTTTTCAGCATCAGTTATATAATTATAACTTATAATCGAGTGTTCATTATGATATTCATTAAACGAGACTTGAGCATGGATTTAGGATTTGGATTAGGTGTATTATACATTTTAGCAGCCACTGATAAGACAAATCATAATCTTTTTACAGATGTGGAATATGGAATTTTATTTTTCAAAAGGATTTGTTAGATAAGAATTTCCGTATATATTAACGTTCCTAATGTCAATATTGTATTCCTGCAACTTAAAACTTAACCATAATAATCTCTCATTTTTGTTTTTCATCTTGCCAATGAAAGTAAGGGGTCTGTGATCACTGAACACAAGAATCAGAGGAGCTGAACTAACATAGACTTCAAAGTTTTGCAATACCAATATCAGAGCCAGACATTCCTTCTCGATTGTGGAATAATGTCTCTCGTGCTTATTGAATGTCACTTACATTTCCCAGTTTGCGTCTATCTGAGAAAAAACCTATAAATCGAGTTTCATCTCACTGATAAGACAAATCTGAATGTTTTTACGGATGTGCAATATGGAGTTGTATTTTTAAAGGGATATGCAAGATAGGAACGTAATAATGTACCTAATGTCAATATTGTATTCTTGCAAACATTTTTATTTCTTGTTTTGTCAAAGAAGCCTTTTCTGGCAAGCTGGAGAAGTTAATCCTTTTTCAAGAAGTTTAACTGTTCCTGGGTAGAATTTGAAATAAAGATCTCCACCTTAGATGACATTGTAATAGCTTCTTGGTTGCATTAAAGGTTTCTAAAATGTGAAATAATACCTGGGACTTAAAATATACTCAATCAAGGTGAATTTAAATTTCAAAAAGAAAGTTTTCTGAAATATTTTAGAGTATTTCGCCTCCCAAGGACAAGCCCCTAATTTTCTATTACGAGTCTTTGCTCTTAAAATAAGTAACATAAAAGAGTGAGAAACAGCAAGCTTTGTAACATGCAACAAATTATTTATTTCCCTAGAACACAAAGTAAGAATTAAACAAAGAACTTACGGTATTGCGAATTAAATCACAAAATAATAATAGAATTACCGACACAAATCGTAATAATTTAAAGTTCTGAATACACTTTAGCAGAACTCCAGTTTATGTTGGTCAAACGTTCTCTTCCATGACATTATAATTTAATCAAGAAGACTAGACCTTGAACTCAATTATCTCTAAACAAGTTTTAAAATAAGTTAGAAGTCAAGGTGTATTGCAGTACGCAAGAGCGTGGCCCTTCCATTTTAAATGTCTAATAAACACCTGCCCGGAATCTCAGGTTGGCTGCAGCAGCACTATAACTTGGTGTGCCGAAGGAAGCCTCTTTTCATAGCTTTAGTGTAGGTGACATGAAGTCACAATTCACATATTACAAAATCATCTTCTAGCTAAAGCCAAGCTGAACGTTTGGTGTAAATAAATAGTTCAGCGATAATGCTGAATTTACAACAAAATCGATTGTCTTGCCATATAGATAAATCGCCAACTACACCTGACTGGATAAGTAAAGCTCAGAGCAAGATATTGAAAAAATTCATCAACTGGAAATTCGCGTCTTCCTATACACTAGTAGATCATGATTTTTTTTTTAAATTGTCTAATATTACAAATGGTTTGTTTGAATCATCAATATATAGAAGTTTTACATGATGCTGTACACCTAAAAGCAAACTTACTAAATATAATTTCGAGACACTTTGCCGAATTTTGTTTTTACCATTTGGTACTCAGTGTGATGTAACTGATGCACAGTGTGTGCAATTGATAATTGTTTTGTATGGTTTAGCTTGAACTGATTCACATTGTTTGTGTGCAGATTATACATGCTATGTGTATTATGACTTGAACGTGTTTTAAATATTTCTTAAAGTTCTTACATTTCTATGATACGTTTTGATATATTTTGTAGTGAGAACGAGTGGTTGAAAAGGACCATACAGAAATTGTATTTATTTAAGTACTTTCTTGATTTGCATTGTAAATCAAAGTGATGTAAACATTTTATGAGACCTGCATAAACTTAGCTATGGGCTAATGAAAATTCCAGAATTTTCATGGGGAATACATAGTCTTAGTAACGGCATAAACTATACTCTCTGTAGTGTACTAGTATGCATTCTTAGTTCTTTCTTTTATTATTGAGTACGACCTGTGTATACATTTCTAAATTCAAAAGTTGGATTTCGATTTTGTTTTCGCCAGTTAATAAAATATCCAGTATATTAAGGTGATGCAAACCATAACATCCTTTGGTTAATTCAGTTATACCAGTTAAAATAACGAGTAAAATGTGAAACTGCATGGATAGAAAGACAATCAGAACTATTCTTAACAGTAAGCAGAGTACTTTCCAGAAAATATATCCACGATTAGAACCAACTAAACAGCAAATAAACTTCAAAAGAAAGATAAAAAACTAGAACTAGCTTGCCAATTAATGTGAACGATGAAGCAGTACATGAATTAATATAAACTGAAATGTATTACAACAGATTTTGAACCTTATGCAAAATTATTGAGCAATTTAACTCCCACATATAAGAGAAACAACTGCATTCAATAGTTTGAATGACAAATATACACGAGTAACATCCCCAATGTAAGGCTAACTTGTTAGGTAGAAAAGACGTGTCTACACTCAAATGACACCGGTTGAACTTTCCAATAAATCAAAGTTTAAATGGTTCAGTTTATAATGTGTTAAAGATGAACTGACCCACGTTGAAACCAGAACATCATCATCCCCCCCAACCTCTCCCCCCCCCCAAGAAACCCCAGCGTGAGACAACCGAAACGTTTCCTGGAGTAAGTAGTCTTTACAGTTAGGAAAATGTGGGAGCTTTGTCCCCTAGGCCCCTCCAGGGATTGCGTACCAATCATCGCCAACTTATTATTCCCCTCTCCATGATATTTCTGGCTCCGTTGATTCGTTGCTGATCCATTAAACGAACCGATTTAACGTCTATCTAACCGTTAGGTGTTTGCGAGTTTGAGTGTGTGTGTGATTTGGATTTTTAACGTAGCTTTAACAATTTTTCAGTCATATCGCTACGATGTCTGCAGTGTGGCAGTTTATAATGATGTCTAGCACTGGGGCATCATGCCGCAGACATGTAGCATCATGCCCCACCCAGTTACATTATACTGACACCAGGCCGACCAGTCCTAACACTAACCTCATAATGCTGAGCGCCAAGCGAGGCAGCTGTTAGTACAATTTTTGTAAGTCTTTAGTATGACTCGGCCGGGGATTGAACCCACGACCTCCCGCATCCGAGGCCGATGCTCTAACCACTAGGCCACCGGAGCGGTTTGCGAGTTTGAAATAATGGCACTATTAGTACCATTTAGTTTCTAAAAGAAAAGATGTATGGGATGTACGTGCTTGGATCAAGGAGAAAAAGGCAGTATGTATTTATGTTTGTCTGTCTGTATGTATATATGTATCTATGTATGTATGGCATCAATATAAGTCAGTGGACGTTTGAAGATCTTATACATTGTAAAGGTTATGGATGCTGATTTTCAACGGCAGTAACCAGGTTTGTACAGTTAAAATTTTGATTGTCTTTTGCCAACGTAAATATTCTCCCTTTGGAAAGTAACTAGATGTGTAGTTTAAAATTTCCATACTTTATCGTCATAAGATAAGTAAACGGTTTCACTTCCACACATCTTCATCAGTGCTGTGTTATATTTACAACTCAAGATGCCCCAAAACATGATAATATGTTATGTTGTGTTGAGGAGATTTGTTTACGAGAATACAACATTGTTTTATGAAACGCATTTTACTGACCCTGGCGTATAAAAAATGTAAACATCAGTCAGTGGATTTTGTCATGTTGTTTCTTGTACTAATATAAATATACTGGAAGGACATGTTTGATGTTTAACCAGTGTATATTCGTAGCATGCCAAACATGTGAAGACAAGTGTGTGGGAGTGGATCTTGCACATTGTGATACTAAGGAAATACGTTAAATTACCTTAGAAACGTTGGAAAATAATCAGCTTCCTTATATTTGTTTCAAATCAAATAGAAATTGCTTTAAAAGAAAATTCGAGAACACCCAATTTCTCAAATGGTAAACTATTGTGGCCTTATTTTTGTCCGAGTACACCTAATAACTCCTGTGTAAAATAATATCGATACTCAATTGATAGGAACTGAGTAATAGTATACAACCACTAAAAACTGTAATGACTTTGAAATTTTGAAAACATGGTTTAAGGACAAAGCTTTAGAAATTATTCAGTCTTTGACAATTGTACGAGTCATGTTTACCATGGAGTTCCTATTTTAAATTACAATTAAAGGAGGATATATGTAATAAATACAAGACCGCAATCTTGTTTTGTTCCGCCTCGGGGATTAGAACCTGTTTTCGAATGACATTATACGAGATATATCGAGTCAGTGTCACTAACGAACTATATAACGAATTCTTCCAACCGAAAGTCCTTTGCATTTGACTGAAATAGTAGCTACAGAAACAATGAGCTAAGACTAAAATTCCCAGCGTTTCTGGCTCGTCATAATTGTCAAAACATACACTTTGTTTCTTTTCGGCAAGAACTTCGTGCAATATTTTAGCAGCACGATTGCTTGATATGATAGATTGCCTGAACTTATTGTCCTCGTATTTTCAGCATTTTCTATAGTTGCAAGATTTCCGAAAAGTTTGTTTGCCATAGCGAAGCATGGATGAGAAATAGTCAGTGTGACTAAAACTAATACGGCGGACGTACGCTGGATACAAAGCGACTCAGACAGTAAATGGGATTTATAGCGTCTTCACGTGATCAAACGTTTCCAATGGTGTTTGTAGAAACATATATGAAGTAGATAATGTAGTTTTGGTGGCTTATAAAAATCTGTAAAACAAGGAGAGAAAGATGTCAAATGTAAATTAAATTTGTATTCGATGAATATGTCATTTTTACTATGATTATTTAAAACGAAAAGAAAGGAATTAAACATTTTATTATTTAAAATTTCAGCTCTCTTTATAAAATGTTGCAAGAGAAGCGGATGTTTCTTTGAACAAATTAGCGTTTAGTAGCCTGTGTACTTTGAGACAATAAAGGTTTATGAACAACTCATTTAAATTGAAAGTTGATACAAATATCATAGTTAATTATCTTATTACGAATCTATGGTCTTAAAATAAGTAATAGAAAAGAGAGAAAATCAGCAATATTTTTAAAATGTAAAATGTAGTTTATTTCCCTAGAATGCAAAGTGAAAATGTAAAAATAGCTTACGGTATTGCGAATTAAATACCAAATATTCATAGAATTTCTCACACAAGTGCAACTGAATAAAGTTTTGAATAAACGTTGGTGGTATTACGAATAATTTTCAACGGTGAACCTGTTGATGTGCCTGTAGTGGCCTGTAGGCTCTAATGTACTAATATACCAATGGCCTGAGTTGTAATGATTTGACAACAGTCTTTTGATATACCACAATAATATAATCCAATAAGTTCTTTTTTGAATTCACTATGATATTCCAATTAAATTTCTCTGACCAATAATATTTCAGATGAGCAATTTGTATTTCTAGTGAATAAATATTTTGAATAAATAATTCCAGCACAAATGAAATGCTGAACACAACAATACAAAGATGATTATGCATCAAGAACTTACAGCAATATTGAACAATTTATATATAAATAAGATTATAAAGCCCTCAACCTGACCTAGGTCACAATTAGCGGTTTCTAAAAATGCTATTGTTTAAAAGAAACCTCCTGAAGATTTTATTACTAAAATTTTAAAATAGAATAAGGTAGACATCATGTAGGTATTTTTATGGGGAATTCGAATAACAATGACCCAGATCCTAATAAATAAGTTTACACCTATTGATAATGATCATAATATTTAACCCACTCTCCTAGAGAAATTATTAGCTACGTATTTTATTTGTTTTCCGAAATAAAGGTTACAGGTCAGGTAGATAATGAACTTGAATTTAGACATTTTCAAGTCCAAATTACAATAACACAAAACATAAAACCATGGAGCAAAAGTAATAAAAAATACAAATTAAATATACATAAGAAACTAATCATTAAAATTTAAGTTTAACATAAGAATGATTTACGGTTTCCGAGGAACAATAATTTTTGTTTTAACAGCTGAAACAAAAATGTCATTGAGACAGGATAGCAAATTACGTCTCCCACTTGCACATGGATCTTGTACTAATGTAATGTTTTAGGGTCCAGAACATGTTAAAAAACAACCCCAACAAAATCACCCTTACCATTTTCAACTTATGGACGATGCTAGCTCTCAAAATTATTTCTTGACCTTACCACATACTGGAAAGATGTGTAGAGTACTGTATAATACAGTGTTTTGAAAAACTCTTCATTTCACTCATCTATTTCATAAAAAATAAAAATAAGAAACAGGAAGGCAACAAAATATAAATTCAAATATAGACTATAACATCTCAGGGATGTAGCTTTAATGGTAGGTTAAACCATTATTTTAGTTACACTGGCTAGACGTTGTTTCCCTCTATTGTAGTATCATCAAACCTGCTATCTTTGTATTTCTCTTGATGCCTCCAACTTGTCATTATCTTCAATGTAGACCCTGGATGTTTCACTTGTTGCCTTCATGTTGGCATTATCTACAAAGTACACCTTGGGTGTTTCACTTGTCTCCATGTTGTCATTATCTGCGAATAATATCTTGGGTGTTTCTCGTGCTTCCGTTGTAAACAATATATGCAAAGTGCACTTTGGGTATTTCATTTGCTGCATCCATGTTGTCATTATCTGCAACGTACACCTTGGGAGTTTTTCTTGCTGCTTCCATGTTGTCATTATTTGCAAAGTACACCTTGGGTGTTTCTGTTGTGCATTAGCTGGGAAAATATTTACGGGTCTTATTTAACTGAATTCTTCAAACATATTGCTTTCATAGCTTTTCACATACATGGATAAATTCCACAACATCTACAGAAAACGAATACAGAAGCAAATCTGAGAAAGACTTCGACGTCGAAATAGTAGACGATAGTACCGTATTAGAGGAGTATAGAAAAGGACCAGCACCTTGAGATACTGATCAAGTACCATGTATCTAGGTTGCAATCAAACATGACTATTAAACATAAACAAAGTCACTATAAACGCTTGCAATGTTTCAATCATGTCAGAAAAACACGGAAATTTGAACGAATACAAAGGCAATACTCTGTAAATCAATCCTGATAATGTTTCAATCACAAAAATTACACAATTATCATAATCAGGTCAAAGAATTCGTGTATTATTTTAAAGCGAGTTTGAGTGTAATTTGGCTAAAACTAATGATAAAAACAATAATTGAAACTACTAATATACTCTGAAAAGGAAAGAAGACACTGCTAGATACGTGCCTTCATGATTTTGCATCTACTCAAGGCAAACAATAAATCTTATGACTGAGACGGCTGTAAAATAGTAATTGTTTTCAAGTATTTTACATCTTGTTAGGATATTGCATGACATGTATATGAAAATTCAAATAAAGGAATGCAAAGCCAATGATCATTAGAAAAAAAGACAAAAAGCATTTCGAATTATCAGATATATGCCACATTTGTTAGAAAAACATATGAAAAGGCAAGGTGAGATACCACGATCAGTTAACTGGTACGTATCGCTGGTTTACACATAATGATTGCATCCTAAGGTTCCGGTATCGACAATTTTCCCGTTGTGCATTGATAACTTTTCTGGATGACTCACATATGGTAATCAACGAAACTGTCAGGCAACCAATGATAACGATGTTATCATGATTAATTTAAATGTAAATTGGCAATCATATTAGGGTCAGCCTTTTCAGGTCAATTTTGGTACTGATATAGTGTCTCCTTTTTCTGAAAGCTTGAGAATGTATGCATATTTTATGGATGATGGTACTATTTTGATGACAGTGTACATCTTATGCAGGAATTATACACCTTCATATTTTTTACCATATCTATGTGTAAACGTGATAAAAACAAAATCCGTTAGGTAACATTTTGATTCTTCTCCTCATTAATCGTATAATTATGATAATGAAATGGAAACGGATTTTAAAATAAATTTTCCCAGATCATTAGCTCATTTAGGATTTTATCATCTCTTGGATTGACTTGTTTTACCTACGTCGAACAACTGCACATTACGCAATTAAATACGAAAATATGCAACGTTTACAATTATTACATGACTAACAGTAATAAGAACTTTCTGCTTGATTTGTAGGGAAACTAATCGTTAACATTTGCGTACAATAGTTTAAGGTTTCTCGGATTCGCATATCTTGTAGTACTGCTGCAAATATTCACCTGGAAGTTTGCAGGGATAATTATTGAGCTATTTTGAGGTCTGAAAAACACGTATCGTGAAATACGATTTTGTTTATTGTAAGGAGACCGACAAAGGCGTTGAAAGAAAGAAAGTTTGACAGAAATGTTGCATTCATACGTACGCAGGGGATTTCCGTACAAATATAGCATTGACTAAGAGTATTATTGTTACGTGACGTCTCAGTGTAAGATCTGTGACGCATAAAGCAGGCAAACCTTGAAATACTTTCGTCTTAATTTATGTGCTAATGAAACACTATTTACTTCTGTCGCAGATTGGATGAAATCATTTTAATGCACAATTGTGTATTCTCGATATAATGATGCAGTCACTTCGCTGCATAATATTTAGAACAAAAGATAAAGTATGTCATTTATTATATAATGGAATCGTGGAGGTCATTTCATTTGTAAAGGTGTGCAAGATTATGCTATTACATTCTTTTTCTCTCTCAAAGTCAATAAGATAATTCAGTGATCATAATTGTTTTCCAAAGTACAACAGACAGTGTTGATCGCTTGTATCTCAGCATCCTAGACTAGAGATACCGATCTTCAGTTTTGCTCTTTGCACATTGTACATTTTCAAATAAACATAATTTCCTTAGTTCCAAACTAGTTAGCCTGGTTATTTATTTAAGAGGACTTCTTATATGTTTGATATTATTATAATAACTTTTAATTCTCTTTATATGGTGTCATCTAGTTGGATCTAATTAGGGATATAAAGAACACAGCTTTGCTTTTCTTCCAATGTGCACCTGACACATGGCTGCTAGCTCTGCTTGGTCATTTTCATTTCTTGGACATCAAAATTTATTTGGACAAATTAGCCCATAACTTTTGTCGCTGTTTTGATATTTCGTTATTCAATAATTACTTTTGATTGAGGTTAGTATTGTTCATTTATGGCGCGAAGTGCATCTGTTTCTATTTTAATGACTGTAAAAAGTTCGCATACATTCGATACTTTGACTATTTTAAGTTCATTTCTGGAACACATAGAAGCAGTTATTACGATCAGCAATCTGCTTTAAGCAGCGCGTGGTTATTTCCTTCGAAAAGAAGAACAACATTTTATCCTGGATGGTTTCCTAAAGTGTTTTCAAAAAAGATTTATGTTTAACTTTGAATCAGGAGCGAGAAATATTTATCCGGCGTTTGCACCACTGTTGCATTAATTTTTGTTTGTTTGTTTTTGCAAACCCATAAATTAGTATCAATTTTCAGAGAAAACCGTCGGCAAGAACAATCTCTACATTTAATATAATTTTTCTCAGCATTTGATACTTGGAAGCATGATATGAGAAGCTTCCAAGGTTGGCATGAATGGTTATTGAACCAGCAACGTTGAATTACACCTTCAACACTCTAGCAACTGAGCTACCAGTATTGAAACAGTGGATCTACAAAGTGTGTTAAAAAGTACTAGATTATGGATCGTGAAAGGCCGATCTAGTGAATGTGATACACTTTATTATACTTGTGATGGAAATGTCAATTATCGCTTCATAAAACCCACTGAAATGAAATATAGAGCAAATTCGTTGCCTCTAGATTCTATCACAGCACATACCAAGAAATCAGTCATATAAAAAGACTTTAGCTGTGGTCGTATGCCCGGTGCATCAGTGAATATTTCTAGAAATGTTTTGGAAGCGTTTGAAAAAGATGTACATGACAACTAGTTGATATGCATACCATCGTTAAAAGAAATATGTAAATGAAAAAAATAATTAAAGAATACCATAGTTTGACCCATCTTTCAAGGAAAAATGTAAGAAATTATTTTATGTGATTTCATTGCTTGTAAATATTCTGTGTGGCATGAAAGCAT
>JAECUM010004294.1:0-49154 GCA_016617855.1 Megalonaias nervosa | reverse complement strand
TTTTAACGTAACTTTAACAATTTTTCAGTCATATCGCCATGATGTCTGCAGTGTGGCAGTTTATAGTGATGTCTAGCACTGGGGCATCATGCCGCAGACATGTAGCATGATGTTCCACCCAGTCACATTATCCTGACACCAGGCCGACCAGTCCTAACACTAACCTCTTAATGCTGAGCGCCAAGCGAGGCAGCTGTTAGTACCATTTTTGTAAGTCTTTGGTATGACTGGGCCGGGGATCGAACCCACGACCTCCCGCATCCGAGGCGGACGCTCTAACCACTAGGCCACCGGAGCGGTCCGGTAGCAATTGTAAATTCCACACTAATAATAACTAAGTATGGTGAGAGGAGTTTTCTGTAAGTCTTCAATAATAATGAGAAATAATTGTGAACAGGTTCATTATTTAGCACACAACTGAATATGCCATGATAGTAAGATTCCATCCATTTAGGGATAGATGGAACGAATCAAAACTTAAGAGAGTGAATAATGAGAGACTATTTCACAGAATCAAAATATTTTACAGAGTCAAGTAGGACTAACGTAGCTACAACGTCTTCCACTTCTGTTTGTTTTAATACAATCGTAAATTAGACTTGTACAATCTCCAATATATGTTCCTTTCATAACAAAAACCGACTTAGCTTCGTTAATTATCTTCGATAATAAACTTTCAGTTCTATTTGTACTGCTTAAAGATTAAATTTTGAGGTCAACATTCAAAAGAGATATAGGTCTCAAGTTTTCATATAGAATTTAATCTGATTTTCCTTCTTCTTGTTTTTGTCTAACAGATGCATAATTCGTAGCTTTTACTAAAAAATAATTTATACAATTCCAGTGCGTATTTCTCCATCATTAGTTTGGAACCACTTGTCATTTATGTAGTTAAGAACTTGCGAAATCCTGGGACATTGAAATGTTTTAAATTTCAAATAGTAGACAAAGGTTTGCTGATATGTGTAAGTTTTGAAAACTACAAAAATATTTAAAAAGAAATACCGCAGTGGGCCCAGCTCTCAACATCTAAACTAATGAAAAGTAAGTGAGACTCAACACATTAATCTGTCTGAATGAGCCGTTAATTTTTTTGTGGGGGGGAATTTTTTTTTCCTTCTAAAATGTAACAACAACCGTCACGGATGTAGCAGTAAGAGAGACAACTCTTCCGACATTAGATCGGGCCCCATGATAATGATGCTAGCGTAGAGATTTGAGTGTGTGTGTCTCTGTGTGTGCATTCGTGTGTGCGTGCACAGTGCACACAAAAACGACAGCTACATTTATTGTACTGAAATGTATGATCGATACTGATATTATAGTATCAATAAATGTTGTTTCTACATAGGATATCACGGACGCAAACGCGACAAATTTAATATCACTTTTTTGTACTTATCTGTCGATTTATATCAAAAATGAGTATAACTGGGACTCGATATTTACTATTTACTAAGCCTAACGCAAACAGACAATGCCAATTCAGTTCGTAGTATAATGTTATAAAAAGAAAGTTCATAGCTAATTAACCAGAGAATTTCCGGAAATTGCGTCACTAAGCCAAGTTTATTTCATCCCATTAAAATCGATTCAACATGGAATCAAATGAGGAATATCGCACTTTCGCACGCGTATTATATATATATATATATATATATATATATATATATATATATATATATATATATATATATATATGTGTGTGTGTGTGTGTGTGTGTGTGTGTGTGTAAATTTTATCCAAGGTATACATAGGAAAAAAAAGAAACATGGACCCTTGGTTAAATGGAGTCTTCGCATATTAATGGCATCCAAAATAGTACATGATTCTTTGAAATTCTCTCCTATTTCTCTATTATAAAACAAGACTCGTTTGGTGAACGTCAATATACAATTACATCATTTTAATCAAAGATGCCTGCTGAATGTCCAGAAAAATTTGATTTAAATCACTCAATCTGTGAATCACAAATATTTAAAAATCTCAGGGATGGGGGAGGACAGATGTTGAGTTAATGAATAAACTTAGGGCTTGGTGTCTTAAACAGTTAACCAGATGCCAGATCACCTTAAAAATATGCTCAGATTTTCCAACTAATCAAAACTATCTGTTATCTTTACAGTGCAACTTGATTTTGCAAATCAGCCTCTTTGGGGGTAATTATATATGTGTAGAAGTATAACCTCCATGGTGGCAACAAGCTCATAACCTAATAGGATGCGAGATCAGCAAATATTATATGAAAATCTTGATGAATTTAAAAAGCTTAAATACCAAATTTAATGAAAATCTGATCTGAAACAGAGACACCATAATACTAACACCATCTTTTATAAATCAGTCACCCAGTTAGCTCAGTCAATATTTGCAGAGGTAACGAATAATCAAGCTTAAATGAGATCTTGATGATCATTTTTTACATACCAATTTTAATGATAAATAAGTGTTTTAAAAAAATGGCCATGGTGGTATTAAGCTTTGCCAGTTGGATGCAAGAAGGTAATATCTGTGGACGCGGTTAATAACAAGTACGCATATCAACATGAATCAAAATCTGATCAATGGATGCAGCCCCTAAAATGGCACCAAAAATGCAGACTTTTAGGTACCAGATCATTTCATTAATATGTACAGATGTTGCTCATAGTCAGATTCATGCGATATCTGACAAGATAAAAATGATGTAATCCTATCCGAAGCTAGAATACACAACCCCCTTGAAAAAATGTCGCTTATTGTCAAAAAAGTCCAAGATCTTGACATTATAAGCTTGCATTCCAAGTTATATCCAGATCTGATTAATAACGAAGTCGTTAGTCTGGTAACAATCTCAACAAATTCAGATTTCAGACGTATCATTTTTATTTAAGGATAATCAAATCCATACAAGATATTTATGATGTAAGCATAAATATATCATTTGACCAAATTCGGTTAGGAAATAAACCTTCCAGAATTATGGCAATCATAGCCAATCAGATATCAGATTACCTTGTTATAACCAATCAGCTATCAAATTACTCCTTTATAGTTACTCATAATCGAACGTGTCTGATTTTGATAATAGTGACATACATTTAAAAAAATTTATAAATTTTCTGTTCATATATAAAGTCCTCTTGAAGTTAAACGTTTAACTACCGAAAAGACAGATCATCTCGTTCAGCAGTTTTAACAGATGTCACTTGTAATTAAAACTATACTGAAATTTTGATGATAAATGCCTCTATAACTAAATACGAATATCGCCAGAACACGAAGTTTTCCAGGAGCAGATATTGGAAGTGACCATAATTTATTAATAACAACGTTTCGCCTCCACCTGAAAATGATCAAAAAGCCTAACCAACCAAGAATCAGATTTGACCTTGAAAAATTGAAAGATCCAAAAGTCACAGAAACCTTCCAAGCAATGATAGGTGGTAAATTTGCACCTTTGATAACCCTTGACAGCTAAAACACCGACCTAGAGTCCTTAACAACCACATTCAACACAGCTGTGACTAGCACAGCTAGTGAGATCATTGGCAAATATCGTCGAACAAAGAAACCTTGGGTCACGACATGTCCTTGAACTATGCGACAAAAGAAGAGAACTGAAAAAGGGAAAAAGAGATCATGAAGGAGCTAGAAAATACAGAGAGATAAACAATATGATCAGGAAAAGCATGAAAAAGGCAAAGGAATCCTGGATAGAAAGACAATACTGCAAAATCGAAGACAGTCTGAGTAGAAATGATAGCAACATGGCATATCAGCTGGCGAAAGATCTCACAACCCATATGCAAGGGAAAACTACCACCATCCAAGACAAATCAGGAAAATGCCTCACAGAAGATCAAGAGATCCTCAAGCGAGGGACAGAATACTGCTCAGAATTGCACAATCATAAGACCCAAGGAGATCCAGCAGTACTAAATTGCCCTCAGGCAGAATAAATTGATGACAACCCCATCCTTCGTGAAGAAGTAAAAATTGCAGTTAGGTCATTAAAGAAAGGAATATCAGCCGGCATTGACAACATACCAGCAGAGCTCATTCAAGCAGGAGGAGAAGAGATAGTCACAGTTCCAAGAACAATCTGTAACAAGATATGGCAGACAGGAAATCGGCCCACCACATGGACCCAATCCTTGGTCATCGTGCTTCCCAAGAAAGGAAACCTACAGCTATGCCAAAACTACAGAACCTTCAGTTTGATCAGTCACCCGAGCAAAGTCTTGCTGAAGATATTTCTCAACAGACTAAAGCTTCAAGCAGAGAAAATTATTGCAGAAGAAAAGGCAGGCTTCCAAGCAAGAAGGAGCACCACAGAACAAATCTTCAATCTCAGACTCCTTTGCGAGAGATACCTTCAGCACCAGCAGAATCTATACCACGTCTTTATAGATTTCACAAAGGCCTTTGATAGGGTATGGCATGCAGCATTATGGGCAACTATGAGGAAGTACAACATCAGCTCAAACCTGGTGCAGGTTGTTGAGCACCTCTATGACAAAGCCACCAGTGTTGTCCTCATCAATGGCAGCAGAGGAGATTGGTTTCGAACAACAGTTGGAGTCAGACAGGGATGTATACTGTCACCTACACTCTTCAACATTTTCCTGGAAAGGATCATGGAGGATACCTTGCATGACCACAAGGGCACTGTCAGCATCGGAGGAAGAACAATCACAAACCTTCGCTTCGCAGATGATATTGATGGTTTAGCAGGAGATGAAAAAGAACTGGCTGACTTGGTTGAACGCCTCGACACAACCTCCACAGCATACGGTATGGAGCTTAGCGCCGAAAAAAACAAACTGATAACAAGCAACACCAATGGCATGAGTCCAGAAATAAAGGTCAGTGGACAGAAGCTGGAAAGAGTCACAAGCTTTAAGTATTTGGGATCAATTATCACAGACGAGGGCTCCAAACCAGAACTACTTTGCAGGATTGCCCAGACAACAGCAACAATAACAAGGTTGAGACCAATATGAAAATATACCAACATTGCTTTTGGTTTCAAAATAAGGCTGATGCGCTCGATTGTCATATCTATCTTTCTGTATGCTTGTGAAACATCGACGCTCACATCAGATCTATAAAGAAGGATTCAAACCTTCGAAATGAGATGCTACCGCAAGATCTTGGGCATCTATACATTGACCACGTAACCAACGAAGAGGTCCACAACAGGATCCAATGATCCATTGGATCGTATGAAGACTTCTTGACCACTGTAAAAAAGCGCAAACTGAAGTGGTACGGTCATGTCTCAAGATCATCTGGACTGGCAAAAACAATCTTGCAAGGCACAGTGCAAGGGTGCAGAAGAAGAGGCAGACAGAACAAGAGGTGGGAAGACAACATTAAGGAGTTGACAGGCATGGGATTTGGAGATTCCCAAAGGGCAGTAGAGAACAGGGAAAGATGGAGAGAATTGGTTGCAAAGTCAACTGTGATGCCCCAACATCCTCTTGGGTAAAAGGGATTGATGATGATGATGATGATGATGACGATGCCTCTATAACGGGTTTGTTCAATATATGCTCCAAATTAAAGTTCGAGATTTCTACAGATTTCAGTCAGTATGATGCCAGAAGTTTTTATTAAAAAACTCCTAGATGTCGCTAGTAACCAAACTTATCTGAGATACTGAACTTCTAATATTATATATGAAGTTTGAACAAACTTGTCCGACATAAATCTTGTTTCTGAGGAAGGGCTCACTGATGGTGCACGACTCTCGATGAACATCAATGACTTCAGCTCGCTTGTTATTCAGTCAGGTTATCTAAACAGGAGAATCTCAATAATCTAAAAAAACCCACAAACAAGTATAGATAAAGCTTATGCCACTATAACAGAAGCTGTTAAATATGTAGATAGGATTTGAATTGTCCATATATACACATTGTTTGCACATTTGTTAACTCTTCGAGCTGAAACGAATACCAAATTTTTCAGTTCAAATATTCGTTAATTGTATTCGAACAGGATTCGAATATTTGTCGAAGATATAAAGTCCATCCTCTTTGTTTTGTCTACTTTGATATTTTTGACACCCCAACCCCCATCCCACCCAAATCGTATTGCAAACACTGTGAACTGAGTCATCTAAATATTACAAAATGAATTTGTAGTGGTCATCAGTAAAGTTTTTGAGGATTCGAACAAAAAGCAACTGAATGCGGGTGTTATTTTCCCTGTTTATTTTTTAATTCAGTAGAAACAAAAATGTTCCCATAGTGCTGAAGACCTACGGTAAAGGGCGGAAATTCGATTTGTTCAGTTCACATCGGGGGCCATCTGAAATATTGGTTTGGAAAGTGATTTATTCTGAATCATAATCAGACGGATATATGGCCAATTTAATATCATTAAAATTGGATACGTTGATTGCAGGTCTTTAAAAATTTGTCATACTGGCGTGTTCGACAGGATATTCATTTTTATCGGCTATAAAATGCTCAGATTTGACATTGGGAGTTTCTGCTTAACCATAAGATACTCGTGTTCAGACTTGGTAGACGATTTAACTGAAACCAGTATACAGGCATCGATAGCATCTTATCTGTAACCCATACACGACATGCGTAGACATCACCTTATCTGTAACCCATACACGGGCATCGACATTATCTTATCTGTAACTCATACACTGGCGTCAATATCATATCATCTGTAAGATGGACCTCAAAAACAGCTTCCTGACTTAACCAAGTTTGGGAGTAGCTGTCATTCGGTTTCACGGGTAAATAGGGATTTCCAAACAAACAATTAAGTCATTTTCAAAAAGGTATAAGAAATTAAAGGTAAAACAATCCCTGCACAAAATCAAATACATACCAATAACTATGGCTTTGCACTAATTTTTGAACAGTAAAAACAGATGGTCAGAAGCTTTATTCTAGCAGCAAACTCTCGGCTGCCACAACATAATTGTGTTCAAAAGTCATATCAAATGACCCCTGTATTTCTACTTGATACGAAGATGACATCTGCATTACCGACCTGTAAAAAAAGAAAAGTACAGTGTCGGAGGTTACGGAAACTGGCAATTCCATAGCACTGCATGCAACGACTTCAAAAATTTAATTCAAGACCAAATGCGGGGCTACAATGGAGTTAACTTTCTGAGGTAAGATAACCGGGGGTGGGGTGGGTGAAAAGTGGTATCAGTTTGCGGGATTTACAACTGCTCTGACTGAACAAATGTTCCACAAAAGTTTTCACATGTTTCGGAACTCTGATTGACACGTAAAGCCTTGTTTACTTTCTACACCTATTCTATACTATGTTCTTCATCAACTTGCTATGGTACATGGTATCTTTTCAAGAGTACAATGAATAGAAATGGGGATGTTGTGATCGATGTGATTACCCATTGTGAGTCGGAGCTTGAATTTGGGGTGATTTATAGGATTTTAAGTTGTTCTCTTTTAAACCAATTAATACAGTTTGCACAGTTTACTTTGCTTCGTTTCTGTTTAAAAATGTTACCGAACTCGCTTGGCAAACAAACTAACATTAGAATAAGATGCTTCTATTCGAATATGCGCAAAAAGTATTCTAATTCCAAAATGACTGGACCATCTATTTTGTTTTTGCTTACACACTGAAGCTGTTTAATACCATTTTAATTTATATTATCCGGAGTGAAAGTGCTTATTCCAATGTTTTTGCATGGAATAGTGGAATTCGATATAATATGAATTCACTTTTCCTTAATTGCATAAAGTGAAATGCGATAAAAGTTTTGAATTTTGTCCAATTCACGCTTCAGCACGCCCCCACCCCACCCCACCCCCCGCTAACGACATGTTTCGGAAAGCAACATTTGTAGTAAAAGAGGAAGAATCACTGCTTTTATGTCCTGATTTGAAATATACACTCATATTTTAAATACGATATTTCCAAGGATTTGACCCTATATTTTTGACCTTCAGATTTTTTTATTGAATAGAGAAAAAGATAGCTTCAATATGATCATGCAAACCAGTAGCGTTTTCTGCTTTCATTTAATGAACCTTCACCGTCTGAGAACAAGGTAGAACTACCAAGGATTTTTGACCGTCTGCCAATTTAACTGCAAGGCGAAGGAGTAAAGAAAATAATCATTCCCTGAGAGGCTGAAGCCGCAAATTTAACCCAGGCTTCTTCATATCATAAAAATGAATCTTCAGTTATATCTCTCTTTGATATCACGTGACATGAAAGAATCTTTACGGGCTATCAAATTGATACATATGTACTGGGCACCTCTCCCCTCAAGACGATGAAAGCAAAATATTGTGAAAAAAGCGCAAAATATGAAATGTTTGTTAGAAGAAATAGAATACATATCAGACCTAGCAGAAACACGCTGTTCTTTTTTTTTTGAATAGAAACATCACATAACTGCATACTTTGCACTAAGAATATCTATATAATCTCTTATTACCTCAACAAGTGTTTAACGATAGACTCTAGAATGCTGTTCGACAATACTGGGTACATGTTTGTGGACATTTTCGAGGAAATGGGTGCCGATTGGCAGCTGACAAAGATATTTGACCAAAATTAGTTCATGTGTGTGTACATGTGTGTGTGTGTGTGTGTGTGTGTGTTAATCTCTAGAGCCCTCCGTCATAAAACTTTAATCAGTATTTCTAGTAATCAATGTTGCTACAGACTTAGTAATCCTATTCGAATAAGACAAACACAGTCTTCTGATTGGTCAGAATATTTCCAATCAGATTTTGACTCGAAGATGTCAAACACAATCTTCTGATTGGTCAAAATATTTCCAATCAAATATGGACTCGATTAAGTCAAATACAGTCTTTTGATTAGTCAAAATATTTCCGATCAGATCTGGATTCGAATAAGTCAAAAACAGTCCTCTGATTGGTCAAAATATTTTCGAGTAAGAATATTTGATGACAGATTGGTCATGACCATATATTTGTAGAAACCTGTTTCATGTTTATTTAACATTGATTTCCTCTGACTCATTTAGAGTGATGTCCAATATGGCTACTCTGATTTCCAATATGGCACCGTGATTTATAACTTGGCTACATAAGATAACGATTCTCTTATTACATATGAAATATTTCAATTAGTGAAGCTAATAACCTTTCTTGACCAATATTCCACTTCCGGTGATACTATTTCAGTTAACAGTTTAGAGCAATCTTCTCCGTATGAAAACGTGTCAGTTGTACTTTCGTCATACAGTTGAAAAACACTACTAAAGGTCTCCTAGTCAAGGATGGAACTAAATGACGCCATCTTTGATTATTTCGAATATATGTATAATTCACATGATTAGGTATCGTGTCTTTGATTGGCAATAACTTTAATAACTTCAGCAGGATTATGATTCCGAACAATGGCTGTATTTCAGGTTTAAACAATGCAGTGATGTTGATCTATTACAGACATCGTTTAAAAGTAATATTTAGGACAAGAAAGCAAATGCAATCAAATCTGCTAATAACACACACACACACACACACACACACACACGCACGCACCGTCTGTATCAAGAGTAATCGGTTACCTACTATATAAGACTGATTTTTATTTTTGGACATGAATTCAAAATAACGCTGATACCAAATTCATCAGAGAAATTCATCAATAGCCGTAAATTTGATTTCAGATCTACATTGAATCTGTTTCATTGGCTTCCATGATTGATAGGAGTGTATGTTTTTGTATCACCTGAATCGCGGACTCAAACTTCTAGAATTCTCTCCAACACCCAACTTTGACTTTTAACTTCTCCCCAAAACATAAAACCAAAGTCTTCTATGTTTAGAAAGAAAGATGATAACTATAAATCAGAACATTACAACACTAGAATGCATTTGTACATGACTTTGCTCGTCAACCTTTCCTCACCAGTACATGACTTTAATGACGGCGTAACGGTTTAATGAAAATTTTTGTATTTTTCCTTTTTTATTTTTAAATATTATCTTTCTTTTTTAACAAAGCGGCTGTATCGCCTCATCATTCACAGACTTATTATCATCGTCATGTTCATGGCGATACTCTAGCATTGCCGATAAAATAAGTTCTAAAATGGAGTGCTTCCTCCATTTAATCACGCTCAATAACATTACAAACTTTCATTTGATTCTATCAAAGGATTCTTAAAGTCACTCTACATCTTGATTGCATCCTCCCTCTAAACACAAACTCTCTCTCTTCCCCCCTCTCTCTCTCTCTCTCTCTCTCTCTCTCACACACACACACACACACACACACACACACACACACACACACACAGAAGTGTTTAGACCCCTTTTATCAGTGATCTCGCGAGAAATCGGATTTTTGGTGATCCCTGCGCAAAGTTTGTGTCGGTACACAAAACAGTCCTGTGAGTTTGTGCGTGTGTGTATGTGCGTGCGTTAAAAATTACAATTAACCCACTGAACCATATCCACACAAAGATATGACTCACTTCGTTTTGTTAGCACGTACGAATCCGAATGATTCTGCACATTTGGTCCATATACTGCTTAATTATTTTTCCATGGATCATGAATCTGCTAAGTTCACTTTGAAACCACTGAAGTGCACAGTGCATAACACTCTCTTTTCGAACTTTTCCTCGTTAGAAATGAAACAGTACCGAGTTACTTAAGTACTTGCTGCTGCGTAACAGGTGTGCTAGTAAGTGGTTTGTACATTTTCTTATCGTTGGTGTTAATAAGAACTTTAAATTGGCCAATTTATGGTTTGCAAGGTCAGATCAAAGCTGGGCTTTTATTCGACGAAATTTTTCTCTGGTAGGGGTCACTGCCAATGGACGTGACCTATAGATAACGAAAGTGATAACCCGAATTTAGTTCCGAGGTAGCTCAGTTTTTTGGCCGCTAGACTGGTATGTGCCCATCAATTGTCTGTAACATAAATTATCCAGTTAATGCAATCTTACCAAAAACCAGTCGCGGGACCCACAATAAGGTGTTTTTCATTACAGCAGACGAATTCTTATTTCTGTTTACGCCATGCTATACTGAGTGCGTAAAGATCCAAGAGATGATAGGATTAGGCGGATTAGATAAGACAAAGACGGATTAGCAATGTTTTCCTTTTTTGTTTTAAGCAAGTGTTCTGCAGAACATGTTTCACGTGGAACAAAATAACGTGACTTGGTAACAGGTATGCTTTCACAAGTGTCATAAAATAGAACAGGCAATTTCAAATGGAAGAGGAATTAATTTGTACCTGCAAATAAAAGTTTAAATAAAATGAGCAGTTTATGCGTTTTAGTGACTTGGGTTATTGTTTCAACTGTGTCGTCCAAGGATATACGGGATCTTGGAGTTGAGGTGGAAATTTACAAGAAGCCAGAACAAGAAAAAGAGGTGTGGGTAGAAGACATGGTAAGTGTTTGAAATTGCATAGTTCTTGTCCGATATGGGTATTGATATTGCATAGCTCTTGTCCGATATGGCCATTGAAATTGCATATATATTGTCCGATATGAATATTGATAGTTATTGTCCGATATGTGTATTTAAATTGCATATTTCTTGTCCGATATGCGTATTGATATTGCATAGCTATTGTCTGATATGGGCCTTGATATTGAGTTATTGTCCGATATGGGTATTGAAATTGCATAGCTCTTGTCCGATATTGGTATTGATATTGCATAGCTATTGTCCACTATGTGTATTGATATTGCATAGCTATTGTCCAATATAGGCCTTGATATCGATAGTTATTGTCTGTAAATGGCATTGCAATTGCATAGATCTTGTCCGATATTGGTATTGATATTGGATAGCTATTGTCCGATATGGGTATTGATATTGCGTAGATACTCTACGACATGAGCACTGATATTGATAGTTATTGTCCGATATGGGCATTGATATTGCATAGCTATTATCTGATATGGGCATTGACATTGTATAACTATTGTCCGATATGGGCAATGATATTATAAATTTGTACAACACTAAAAATGCAATGACAGTCAGATATTAGTAAGTACTGGCAGGCATTGCATTTGGAAGAAAAAATAACTACTGACGTGATCTTTTAAAGGAAAAGATTATCAGAACAAATAACTTTATATAATTATCTTGTCGAAGTGCAAATTTTATATAATGATCTGGTCCAAGTGCAAATAAATTTCCTCTTGATCATCTCTGGTTTTAACTAGATAAGTGACAAAATGGAAATTGAAATCTCTACAAATGTGTTTTTTTTACTTCAGTTTTTGGGATGATTTTACTCAGAATGAAAATAGAAATTCCAAAATTGCTGATTTAGCTGAATATTGTTTTGCTCTTCACACTTTCGCATTTCTCTGGTGTCAGTTCGTCTTTTATTTCGGAAAATCGTAATTCTCATTTGAATATTTGTAATCAGTTCCAACCATTGCTTTAGGATAAAAAGAAAAACACAAGGAAATATTATTACGTCATTACATCAAACTGGCATAGTACAGGATAAGCAATTGACTGGTGACTTAAGTAATGCCATCATACGAAGTTTGGAGTACCGGTCTTTGAAATTTCAAATTTGATTAAGGGTAAAGGGATTTAAGAAAAAGCAAGTCTGATATTCAAAAACCAATCGGAGATAGTTGGACTACGTTGTTGTTGTTGTTGTTGTTGTTGTTGTTGTTGATGATGATGATGATGATGATGATGATGATGGAGGTATTCTCTCTTGTAAAGAGAATCGCTCCTTCACAGATACAATGGGCTGGAGTCTTCGCAAACCACTCACATTCGCTTAATTTTTTAATCATCCTTTAAAGACAAGTCGGTGTTCTCTAAAGTCTGATTCATTGTTAAAACATAACAAAAAATTATTTAAAATATCCAAGTGTATATTGTTGATTGACGCCCATGTTTTTGCCTTCCTTGATATTAAGTCATCCTTTCAAGATGGATCCCTGTGTTTTGCCTTCCTTGATATTAAGTCATCCTTTTGATGAATGCCCATGTTTTGCCTTCCTTGATATTGTCATCCTTTCAAGATGGATCCCTGTGTTTTGCCTTCCTTGATATTAAGTCATCCTTTCAAGATGGATCCCTGTGTTTTGCCTTCTTTGATATTAAGTCGTCCTTTTGATGGATCCCCATGTTTTTACCTTCCTTGATATTAAGTCATCCTTTTGATGGATCCCCATGTTGCTGCCTTCATTGATATCAAATCATCCTTTTGATGGATGCCCATGTTTTGCTTTCTATGATATTAAGTCATCCTTTTGATGGATCCCCATGTTTTAGCCTTCCTTGATATTAAGTCATCCATTTGATTGGTTCCCCAACCAGTGGCGTAGCTTGGTGAGGGCGGGGGGGGGGGGGGCAGTTGTCCCCGGGCGCCATCTGCCAGGGACGCCAAAATGAGGAAAATACAACTATTCCTTATCTCAGATGCACTCGAAGGGGGCGCCAAGTTTATGTTTTGTCCCCGGGCGCTAAGTAAGGGGGCGCCAAGTTTATGTTTTGTCCCCGGGCGCTAAGTACCCTCGCTATGCCACTATCCCCAACGTTTTCCTTACGTTGCTATTGAGTCATCCTTTTAATGGATGCCCATGTTTTGCCTTCGTTGCTATTGAGTCATCCTTTTGATGGATGCCCATGTTTTGCCTTCGTTGCTATTGAGTCATCCTTTTAATGGATGCCCATGTTTTGCCTTCGTTGCTATTGAGTCATCCTTTTAATGGATGCCCATGTTTTGCCTTCGTTGCTATTGAGTCATCCTTTTAATGGATGCCCATGTTTGGCCTTTTTTGGTATGAAATTATTCTTTTGATGGATGCCCGTATTTTTCCTTCTTTGTTATTATGTCATCCTTTCTGCCACATCCTTAAGTCGAATGGTCATTTGCACAGGACAACAATGCAAACATTATGTCTTTTCCAAATTGTAAGTTTTCCCCTTTTTCCTCCTACTCAGAAGGAAAAAATGCAGGTAATTCAGAACTTAAAAGCTTTGCTGACTTTAGAATACTCTGTAATTGCACTTTTTGAACAGTAAAATAGATCATAATGAGGCGTCGATCATCTTTATAACTCTCTCTCTCTCTCTCTCTCTCTCTCTCTCTCTCTGATCATGTACACGATAAAAAATGAATGCAAACGTAAACTTAGAAATTACATCAACGTTAAACAATCTCTTAAAATGTTCTGAATTTGCAGTCCTGAACCTTAATTTACAGTATAGCACAGCATTGCTGTACCAGTTGGAATGGGTATTTTATGGTAATTTAACACACATTTCTGTATTTCAAATATTTCTAAAACAAGGTGCTGTCCTCGTTATACTCTCGGAGCTCAAATAATTTGACACTGACTCAGACTTTAAAAATAAAAATCCATCTCTTGGGCTTTGGGCATCGCTGAAACTGCAATCACTGGGGCTTTGGGAATCGCTGAAACTACAACCATTGGGGAATTGGGCGTCGCTGAAACTGCAGTCTTTGGGGATTTGGGCATCGCTGAAGCTGTGCAACCGTTTATGGTTTTGGACATTACTGAAACTGCAATGTTTATGGTTTTGGACATCACTGAAACTGTGCAATCGTTAATTGTTTTAAAGATCACTGAAATGCAATCGTTTATGGTTTTGGACATCACTGAAGCTGTGCAATCGTTTATGGTTTTGGACATCACTGAAACTGCAATCGTTTGAAGCTTTGAACAGCAGTGAAACTGCAACTATAGGGTATTTGAACATCGCTTAATTGTTGACATCACTGAAGGTGGAGACATTTAAAGCTTTGAACAAGACTGAAACTGTACAAACATTTGGGGCTATGGGCATCACTGAAACTTTGCAGACATATTAATCTTTAGACATCACTAAATCAGTGTAGTCATTTGTGGCTTTGAATATCACTACAATCTAAGAACTGTTCAGTGATGTTGAACAAATTGAAAAAAATCCAGTTCTAACATTTTTTTTATTATCCTACTCTCATCCTGGATCAGATTATTGATTATCCGAGGTCAATTTGTGTGCTTAATACGTTTGGCGACTACATTAAAAACGCGACAAGAAGGAAAAGTCAGGGTCTTTTAATCGTCCGCACAGCATAAACATATTATCCAGCATCATATGCGCATCACATGATTTTTTTTCTTCAATGGCGTAACTTTGGAACATGTATAATTTAATATGCGAACATCAAAATATATGGTTTCATATAATAACAGTATTTGTTCGCGATAAAGCGTTTCAAGTTGATGCAAAAGATTGATGATGCAGTATTGAATACGATCGAATATACAAAGCAGTTCGCGGTTGGGGTTTCCTTATTGATTTTAAGAATACAGATTATGTTGTTTATTTTATGGATGCGGGGTAATACTACTAAATTAATGAATGGAAAATTAGAGGGGTATTATTAGTGGTACTGTTTGGAAAATTTCATGTGACACTTCTAAGAGTATTCCTTTTTAATCTCCCCCTTCCCCATCCCCATCTTCATGCAATGCGATTGCAAATTGTATCACAGCTTAGGTTCCGCATGTGGTTTTTTTTTTTTGGGGGGGGTTAACTATATTGAATAGAGTTATGTGTGCGTACCTGAGAATAATTTGATTCACTCAGCTTCGGTAACGTCATTAAAAATGTCTAAATTCAGCTTCCTTTTTTATGCCACCGCAATCACTATAGAAGGGCATATAGTCCTCCCCGTCACGTTACGTCCAGTTCAGTCCAACACAAGTTTCATTTACTTTCAAGAACTTTTGCAACACTTAATAGATCAAAATGAAATTTAGTACGAGGCCAAAGCAGAACTATTTCAAATTCGATTTTCACTGTTTTTAGGCACAATTTAACCGAGTATTGACCCTTTTTACTTAGAAAAATTATGTCAGTTTCTCTGCTTAAGGACGTTTGAAGGACTCCATAAATTGAAATAAAAATTACTACGATACTTGAAACGACGAAGACCTACGTCTATTTCAATGTTCACCTTTCTCAGGCAGAAAATCACAGAATTTGACCGGTGGCCCTTACTTTTAATTGAATCATATTATGGGACATCTGTATACATTACGTATGGGTATATTTCTGTTTATTATTTAATTTTTGATACATAAGATGTGCACAGTATTTGTTTTCATGCTAATTTTCTTGTCGGTTGTATGGAAGGTGGAAAGAGAATGCCGGGAACTGTTCATGTGTCTTACGGAGACTTGCCCAGGGCATTTAGTGATTTACTATTACTGTTAGGTTACACACGACTGTATCTTTGCTAATGCTAGATTTTAATTCACGTTTTTGTCTGGTGTCATGATACGTCATCATCAAAAGTTCACATAAACAGTATAGCTTTATATTTTTAAATAGGAAGATTTTAAATATACTATTCAAACGTCAAGTTATTTCTCTCTATCTCTCTCGAATTTAAATATAAAATTTATCTATTCTGTTTGCAACTGTTCAAGATAGAAAACGCCGCCTTATTATGTTGTTAACGTATCCACATATACCAGTTTCAGAAGAAATGATTGAAAATAACACCTCTCACACTATATTAAGTGTCCCCACCTCCACCGAGAATATTTTTTTCGACTTCGTGTTCTAAAAACATGGGAGATTTGTCAGTAACAGCTGAAGGGCATTATGAAGAAAAACCTTCTAAATTAACCAGACCGGACTAAATATAACTGTAACACTAATCTTAATCCTTTAATCTGTGGATTGTCTCATATCAAAGAGTATCATCAAATAATGAAAAAGTCCATACCTTCCGAATGATAAGTGCCTAGTCCAGGCTTTATTTGAGATGCTATCCAAACCTCCCTGTGTGATGGCGCTACTGCTCATGCCAGTTGGTCTACCTTATCAGGGATGTACGCCCCAGGAAGAGTGCCACAGTTTGAATAAAAAAGGTCGCCAATTGTAAATCTTATCGCATGTACCAGAAAACCATACTGCTAGTACTTTTAGACTGGTTATTCACCCTTTGGTATCAATTTACAAAATTTTGTTTAACATTCCATCGGAATCTTTTTCACAGACGTCTTTGACTGCATATTCGACAGTGTTATCACGATGCTACTTTAGTAATAAACACTGTTGTAATCAAACCTATTCAGGTTTCTTATATGAATATATATTTAAACCATATTATTAAATCCATTTTTATCATTTAATTTGAAGTTATATAAAACTGATTGTTGTAACTGAGTGCTGTGAACTGAATATCAGCACATGAAAAGTCATGATACTATACAGAGATGAATCGTCAAAGTCGACTCTGGCTGATTTAGGTTGTGCGTGCGGTACGCTAACCAATCAGCGGTTTAAGGAGAAACACTGACCATGCGTAGCATCTGACGGCAGTTTGAGCTAAGTCCAGTCCCTGTAAAACTTGACGTGTTCGAAAAATGCCCATCCGTCCTATCGCTTAAATTTCTTTCAAGGTCCCCTATTCTATTTTACAGTTGGAACAATACGAACAATGCAGTACATAGGTCATATGCTGTGTATAGCATGAAGTATGTTATTTAATTTTAAACTTTATACCTGTTTTCAAGATTTTACTACAACTAAATTAATTAGAAAATCACACAGCTTACATCCATTAATTTCACACGTAAAACAGACAGGTTTGTCGCTCTTCTGTAGCTTGAATCTCAAGTACAGGCCCCGGATGTTCTTATTTCGTTTATAAGCTGTAACCAAAGTGCATGTTCCAACAATTCTATCGGGAACTTTTGTTACAAATCACTAAAATGTTGTATAGCATACATTGATGCAAAAGCTGAGCGTTTATTTAAATGAACAATGAACGAAATTATTTACTGCATTTCTCTGTGAATATTTATTCTTCTCAGATTTCATTGTCCAGAGTTTCTTGTCTAACTACTTTCTTTTAGTATAGCAAAAAGCAATGGAGAATTGTAATGAATGTCTTGTTCATTGTTGCAAATCGGAATGAACCCTAATATTTGGGATTTAACAATGCTCCTGAACGTATGCCATGGATGAAAACTATGTATATGTAGCAATCGACGAGTATGAGCTTCCTTGAAATAAACCTTAGAAATTATCGCCCTTTGGAAAGTTATTTCCCTTGTATATTATTGCATCTAAGAAGTCTACACTTCCTTTGCTAATTTTAGTTTTAATTTTAATTGATAAATGGTTGCTATTCGTCCGGTTAAGAAACTCATTTGGTTCATATTCCGAATGGGTCCAAAATGAAGAAAATATTAGAAATAAATCTGACACAGAAAATGTTAGCTTTTGGACCTTCGCAAATATATCTTTCTTCCATTCTGCTTTATAAATGTTTGCGTAAGCTAGAGATAAATTCTTCCACATATCTTTCCTTGTTTTGGCGATAATTGTTTTTATTGCAAATAAAGGCCTTTTTTCCACGACAGTTTTTTAGAATAGTTTCTGTTACGACTCTATGGTCTTAAACTAAGTAACAGAAAAGAGCAACAACCAACATGTTTCGTAAAATTCAACAAATAATTTATTTCCCTAGAATACCAAGTGAAAATTTAAAAAGAATTTACAGTACTGTGAATCTAACTCCACAGAGTCCTAAAAGTTCTATCACAAGTCCAAATGTGTGAAGTTCCCATTGAATTCCAGTGGTATTCTAAATAAATTCCGATATTGAATGAGTTGATGTGCCTTTAGTTTTGAACTTGCTAATGTGCCAATGGCCTGGAACGTGGTGAGTGTTAACAGTATTTTGATGTATCACAATAATATAATCTAAAATGTCTTTGACTGAATTTACCATATTTCCAAATTAATGATTTAGTCCAAAATATTATGAACACTTTGTAATTTAACTGAATAATAATATTAATAAATAAATCCATTCAAATTAAAAACTGAACTGAACACAGCAATAAGACTGATTCCGCTTCCGATGTTAAGGCAAGAATGAATAATCCTTAAGTAAACAAGTTTATATACCGCTCCACTTGAGGTAGGTTGCAGTTACCTTTTTCTGAAAATACTCTTTCAACTTAATGAAAAAATTCTTTTCTGGAACTTTCCAATGTAAGAATCAAGACTGTATCGTTAACTCAAACTGACGAAAACTTGTTTACGATTAATAATGATCTGAATATTCAATCTGTAATCATAGAGAAGTATTAGCTATATATCATGTTGTTTACAAAATAAATGTCACTGGTCATCAGGTGGACCATGAATTTGATTTTGGACTACGGTCAATTATAAAACACAGACACATAACATATAATCATAATATAATCAATGAAAAAGTCAACAAACAATTCAAATTAAATATACATAATAATTTAAAATTGTCTCATCTGATGAAGTTAGATCTGATTTATAAGCATGACCTTTCAATAAGAAGCCAAACTATAAACGTATATTTAATATAGAGGGTATTAACCATGATACAGTTTTTATGAGAATTAATGTTATTCGGGTTTTCCAGATGATCATTTGTATCTCTAACATCATCCATTTTTCCAGAAATTTTTGAATAATCGAAGAAAGATAGAAATACATTGATCTTTGGTATCAAGTCATCGAATTCGCTTTTGAAAAAAAACAACAACAAAAAACCCCAAAACAAATACAAAACAAAATGAAACAAAAAAAAAAAACAAAAAAAAACAAAAAAAAAAAACCCATCTTCAAATTCACATCTGACTTCCAGTGCTGCATCATGATAACTTGGTTTTGAAAGAGGCTGATAATGTTTCAAATCGTTTAATTGTAGCTCCGCTTCCTGAATGTACTGATCTCGGTCCACGACTACGGGAGCATTCCCTTTATTTGTCTTCTTTAATGCCAAATATTTGTTTTCGGACAAATTTTGCAATGCCCTAATTTCTTATTTGCTGAGGTTTGAATTCTAGATAAAAGCCAGACATGCATTTATTTCCAATGTTAGAAATTCCGAACATCTTCTGGTATATAAGCAAGTTTCCAACTGGATTTGTTTCTGAATTTGGATTCAAGAAGTTGCTGCTTTATTTTGTTTTTGGCTTACCAATTAGGTTAAATTAAAATTTTTTATGGACTTTTGCTTTTCAAACTCTTTTATACCCTCGTTCAAAGGGTTTATATTGTCTGTGATTATATAAAACAGATCTTTTGACTGCAAACTGTGCTCTGCGGAAGTCAGATTATGACGTTTGGAAAAATTTACCACTGAAGTTCTGCTTCTGGAATGCGTATCTATGAAAAGGTGATCCAGTGCTGAAAGTAAGGATCCGCAGTTTCGTCCGTCCTGTGTATGTTTTCAGTCCCTATTTGGAACTTGGAATTTTCTTGCTTAGGGATAAAATCGAATTTTTTGGAGTTAACAGAATTTAGCATGTCAAAATTTCTGTTTTCCTCAAAAGAAAGGTGCAGAGTGTAATTCGCCAGATGAAAATGAAAAAGATTTTTGCTATTGGAAACGCGTTTTGAACAAACAGCCATCACTTTCCAAAGTTCTGCAGGGATTGTATTTGCACCACTCTTTTGCCAGTCATTAATTCTAATATCTACAATTATTTTTTTCACGTTCGTTTCCGGCTCAGACTTCTTGGACAAATGTATTAGGTTCTGTCTTAGCACAAGGAAAAAATTATATCTTGACGTTTCCGAAGTGGCATTTGTCTCGTCGAATCCATGATAAATTTGAAGTGCCATTTACTATCATCTCTTTACAGAAATTAAGCAGGGACTTGTCATTGTTTCCCGTTGCGTTCACCTGTGCGCCATCTGTATCTTGTCGCGTGCTCGAAGTTTAGTGGTTGGAATGTGCTGTAAGTGGACCTCAGAACGACAGACGGACCAGCAATTGTAGAAGAGCTCTTTCTACTTGTTCGCATGGTCGATCGAGTTGTTAAAGCCTGATATTTTAGGAGCAGGTGGTGAAATGCAAAATACAGGGGTTGGGGTGAGAGTGGTTAGAGGAAATGAGAGAAAACCCACTAGTAAACGCAATTGGTCAGACTGAGAGGGGAGGTGCTAGTGCATTTGTTGGAACGTTTTGGTCTAGGTGTCTGCCAGTCTGATTCAGGTAGAGAAAATGTAATTTTTGTATAAAAGGTCCCCGCTTCTCACAATGTATCTGCCGAAATGTATTTGTACTGTTTCGTGGCACGCTGCATTGCTTTTTTGAACCCATCTTGCACTCCATTGTCCAAAATTGGTCATAAAATACTAATTTCACCCAAAGCCCGAAACATAACATTTAGATTTGGTTTTTTCTTACAGTTTTGAACCGAGGACGATCAAATATTTGCCTCTTTTCTCATTTCCGAAAGTATGGAGGCTTTTATGCTTATATGATCGAATTAAATCATGGAGGTGACGTTCTAGATTTCTGATTTTCGGCGTCATTAAGTTCTCAAATGGTGAATAGCCTAAATGAGAGTGAAGAATGCCCGAACGAAGCAAGCAAACTCTCTTGTAGTTCCGTCTACTGTCATTTGTGAGTTAGTTGAAGTTACAGGGTGGATGAAGACACTTTAGAATAATATTTTGGAGTAATCTAGAATGTTATTTCCCAATCAACTTTAAAATAAATTAAATCCTGAGCCGAAAGTTACAGGAGAGATATGCGAAAGTCAAACATTGACAAATAAAAATTCATCTTACGATGGCAGTGGTCAGAGCTTGAGTAAAATTGTATGCAGTCAGCGATATAGTAGTTGCAAGTCACTGAATAAATCAAATTAAATTGCGCAGTTTAATCTGATATAGAGTATGCGACGTTTCGCACTGTAAGGTGCTTCTACTGGGTTAAATATGAAATCATACCCACCCAGGTTATGTGCACTCTCATGGCTTAGTCGTAATCTGGCTTCTGAGGTTAATGCCAAAGTATGACACATCATAAAAATGAAGACTGATGACAACTGGTAAGCTGAAGCCAGATGGTTATTTTGCGAGTCTCAGGGTCGCCAGATGGTTATTTAGCGGGTCTCAGGGTCGCATCTAATCCTCAAATATGTAATTAGTTCACATTGTATAATTTGGAAAATCAAATATGTAATTAGTTCACATTGTATAATTTGGAAAATCAAATATGTAATTAGTTCACATTTATTATTCGCGGAATTGTTCGCAAAGTAGAATTGTAATAATGCTGAATTTTCATTCTAAATTTGAAATTAGAAATCGCCTATACTTCCTTAGAATAATAATCGATAAACAGATGCCAGTGTGAGTCGTTCAGTGCGGTGTCGTCTTTAATTGTGGATGGAGAGATAATTAGATAAATATATAACATTCCATAGAGGCTTCTTTCATAGCTTGGAATCTTTGAATCAGCAAACCATATTTGTAATTATTTGTATTCCTTTATTCAAAATTTGCAGTGATATAGTAACGTGAAAAACAATTTAAAATATACCTAATATCCCTGGAAGAATGTTTTTATCTGTCAGCTGTAAGACAACAAGGTCTTAGTACATATTACACGTACGTAATGGCAATCATCCTGACAATTTAACAGCCAGGATCAGATAAAACGTGCAGAAACGCTTAAAACGATGCTTGATCAAAATTCTGTGCTCTTCTTATCGCTGCACCTATGCACCATCCTCGTCTTAAACCTCCATTTAACAAATAATTCTGATAATTCTGGTAACAACCCCCCCCCAAAAAAAAAAACCCGTGCAAAATGTTTTTAACATAGAGTCAGGAACTAAGGGCTAGTTGTGTAACTTTCCATGAAATTGTGACAAAATTTTTACAGATAATAGTGATAGTGTTTCAAAATTAATCGCTTTTATTTTTGCCCGGTCATTAATAACTTTATAATTCAGACCTCCAATGAAGCACACTTATAATACAAGTTTACCAGCCATAAGTGGTCTAGAGGTTTAAGAGAGAGAGAGAGGGGGTGGGGGGGGGGTTGATTTAAAAATAAAATCTTGAAGTTTGTCGATAGATTTGGAAAGTGAGAAAGGAAGACAAATGTGCGCTGTGGAAACTTATCCTAGTTTGTCCGTAACGGCATTGGGATCTTGCTGGATCTAACACAATAATTTTTTAGCAATCACCTATAAAACTGGCATTGCAAAACATATTCTCTCTTGAAGCTCCATATATTCTTAACCATTCGTTTTATCAGTACTCGGAAATATCATACACTCAACTGATACTTGCAGAAGGAAGGCGGTAATAGTGCTAAGTCGCTGTGCTTTTGTATGATTGCTCTGAAGTTAATATAACCAGGCCCGGCCCTAGGGCAAGAGGCGAATGAAGCAACCATCTTGGACCCCGCGCTTCTCCGCAATGCAGTTTTTTGCTTGGGGCCCCGCGCTCATCGCTTGCTGCCTTGGGCCCCGCACATCCTAGGGCCGGGCCTGAATATAACCCTTCAGACCAAGTTTCGTCTGTCCTGGAAGTCGCTTTTTATTGGTTGGTTATTTTTATCCATCTCCAAGATAGGGCCTGTGGCATATGAATCGCGTGAGGACAATCGTAATTTTGCCAGGGGTTTTGATGGCATGAATTTACAAGGGCTTACCTACATTTCGTAATCAAAACAGTACAGAGATGGTTACCCCAAACATCTATTTTCACTTCCAAACAGGTGTCGTTGTAATCAAGTGTATATATTTCTCCAAATTTCCGTTTTATTCGTCTACCCAAGCAGTTTTGCGAGTTCCAATACCACACCTAATACTAAGGCCATTTCTTTCCGTATTGGGAATTATTTACTTTTGATCCAGCAAGAAATAAAGCCTAATATGGAATGCAATGACCCATATGAACTGTGACGAGAGATCAGAAGGTTCCACTCCACAGTTATATAGTACTTCGGAAAATGGGACAGGTAAAAGGTGAAGTTGTGTGGATTTGCGACAAGCACAATATAGAGAATGTTGGCGTACGTCTGATGTCATTTTCATGTACTGTGACTGAATTTCTTTATATGAGTCATAAGAGAAGAAACACGATCTCTAGAACAGACACTCAATGGAAATGACTGCTTCCATGTATTCGAGACATGAGACTCGACTAGTCCAAAGTACACTAACCTTAGCAATTGTTAAAACAGGGAAAACAGATACCCTCGAGTAGCTTCTGAACGTGTAATAAATCAATTATACGATGAAAGACAGGTTATCGGTTAGTTTTCTTTTGCAATTTATTTCTGAAATCCAGGAAATGAAAATGACTAATTGGGGCTAGCAGTCTATTGAGAGATGAACATTTGAAATAAGGCCAAGCTGTATACACTTCAACCCAAACTGTATCCATCAACCATATACCAAAAGAAAGGGAATTATAATGTTTAGGTGGGTGGTGGTGTTTTTTTGTTTTTTTGTTTTTTTTAACAATACCTAAGATATACATGGTCTCATTTCCAATAAATAGGATTGCCAGTGAGGAAAATCTGGTAAATTCTATTTCTTTGAAAATTAAACTCAATACAAAGTACGAAATTGCAGAGAGGAACCTTAAGAAAAAAATCAACATTTGTGCAATTGCTTTTCTCTTTTTAATATCATCGTTTACGATTTTCTCAGTACAGTTGTACATTAATATTGATTCTATATATGAAAATAAGCTCTCTCTGTCTATCTTGCTCTTTATTTTACAACATTCCTTGTGTCAGTATTGCGTGTGAAATGTCCTTCATTATGGAGAAATTAAAAGTGCTAGAATCCAGAAGTTAACCACATTAAATTTAAAACTTTTGGGGTAGGTGAAACAGGTGTTTATGGATGATAAAAGGAAGAGAAAAAGTATGCCAAAGTAGATTCGCATGCTTCCATATGTTGGAGAATTGCTAGATATCTAACCCTTTGACCTTTGACCCCTGGGAACCTAATCTATTCCATCTATTTTGAAAATGTAAAATTTATTAGTGACATATAAGAAATTATTGCGGCAAGTTTAATGTTCCTGTCTATTAGCACGGCATTGGTTCCTGTGTTAAAAAGATGCAGTGTGCATCGTGAACAAAACTCACTTGTCACTACTGTAAGGTAATGGAGGTGGAGGTGGTGATGGTGGCGATGGTCGTGGTTGTGTGGCGGTGGAGATGGGGTACTTGTGTGAGGCTTTTGTACTTATTAATAATGTTCTGTTAAAGAAATGTATGATAATTATTCCAAAGAGCTCTTTACATGCTCGCTACTTGAAGTTTTCAGCTATGCAACCAAAAATCAATCACGCAATAGTAACATCTGTTTGGTCTCAGTGGTTGCACTCCACAGTTATTAAGTACTTCTGAAAGGAGGACAAATATAAGGTGGAGTTTGCTTTGTATTTGCAACAAGCGTAGTGGAGAGAATGCTGGCATACCTCTATGCCAATTCCATGTGCTGTGACTGAAATTTCAACATGCACAATGGACAGAATGTATGTATACCTCAATGCTACTTTCATGTACTGTGATCGAAATTTCTTTAAGGAAACAATGTGATGTCTAAAACAGGCAACGGATCGAAATGGCTGCTTCCATATGCCCAAGAAATGAAGCTGAATCGAAATTGCTGCTTCCATATGCCAAAGAAATGAACATGAATCGAAATGGCTGCTTCCATATGCCCAAGAAATGAACTTGAATATGTCCAAATGTAAAATAACTTTAGCAGTTATTAACATCGGGGATAATTTCTTTTTGCCAGAGTAAACAATAGTAGCTCCTAAAAATGCAATAAACGAATTTGTAAAATTCCTTATCTGCTAGTTTTTTTTTTCTTCTTACAATTTACCTCTGAAGTCCAGGAAGTGAAAATGATCAAGCGGAGATAGCAATCTCTTGAGAGATGCACGTCTGAAGTAAGGCCACGCTGTATACTCTCTTACTCTCTATCCCAAGTTCCACCCATCAATCACACGCCAAAGTAAAGGAATTTAAAGTTCTTTGAACAATACCTAATATAAGCAAGGTCTATTTTTGTTAAGTAACCAATATTGCCAGTAAAGAAAATCTAGGAAATTATTTTTATTGCAAATCAAAGCCAGTGCAAAGTTCGAAACTGTAGAGCGGAACCTAAACGACCTAAATTATTAGGCGCGATGTACAAAATGTCTATGAAACTCGAAAGACGACTTGGGTAGTTGACTAAAAAATAGTCAGTCTGAAGAAATATTTGGGCTGGATAAAAACGATAGCAATCTGGAAGTTAACATAGATTTTCAGTTGACTACGTATATACTATAATGCTTCCTAAATAAAAATCTGGAAAACTTGTGCCATCAAAATTCGCTGGCAAATTTCGTTATTCTCCTTACATGATTGATAACCACTACATGGTGAAAAAAGTAAGAGCCAAATAAAAAAGCGAACTTCAATACAGCTGAAACTCAATATGCCCGTTAGAGGTGAGCACTGAGCACTAATAAAACTAAAGTCACGTGCTTCAGGCAGTCGCCTATATCAAACGTTTGTTAACTTGGTGCTTTTTATATCATGAATAATTAAACTTTAATATGTTATTATCCGTGCAGGGTTGCGGTTCCGATCTGGCCGTACTACTCGGAACACCTAAAATGGACCCAATTCACAATTAGATTTCCAATATTGTCTTTATATTTGTTTCTCAGTACTGAACTTTCCACTGCGTGCAAATCCTAATGAATCGTATGTTCATCTAAAGTATCGTTAAAGATGAATTCACTGTTAGGTTCTTGGCATAGATAATATGGCACTTTGTTTTGAGAGGCTGAACTGTAAACAAAGCAACGTGCGGTGGGTCACAGATTTCACTTTCGAATCAGCATCAACGCCTCATTACTCACTGTGCACTGTCGCCAAAACAACCGCACCACAATGCTCGTATTCTAAAGAATAAAGAGGTACCTTTAAAACAATACCCATACTGTCTAAATCTAACTCTCGTATCACCAAGCAAATGAGAGATGGGTACTGAACCGGAAGTAATAAGTGTAACCTATGACCAGGGTCCAAATAAACTGCTGTATACTAATAATTTCCGCATATATGTTAATGGGTTATACTGATGATTTTCGTATATAGGTGTATATATGGTCCGCAGTACGGTAGCAATCGTGTGAGTCTACACAGACCATAATTTTAAGCATCCATTTGTTTTGACTCATCCGTAATTTAATTTGACTAAATACAAGGTCAGTCTGAATATACACAGACCACAGACTTGGCTATTCATCCAAGGCGCCCTAAGCATATGCGCACAGCCTTCAACATTGTCAAACTCCAGCAGTCCTCCATCCAGCTTGATTTCCAGAATAGTCATTATGAAAAAATAAAGTTGGTTCAACGCCTTTACATGGAAGTGCCTCTGAGAAATGGAACAAGCTCAGGGACATTATAAGAGAGACAGCTATGGCAACTCAGGGCCCCAAGAAGCGAACCCATCAAGACTGGTTCGACGAGAACAACGATGCCATTGAAGATCTGCTTGCCAGAAAAAATAAAGCATTCATGGACTGGCAGAATGACCCAAACTCATTATGAAATGTGCCCCAGATCCAAGCCAATTAAAAACTAATGGGGTCACAGTGCCCCACATCTAAGCTAGTTATGAAACTAATGATGGTCACGGTGACAAGCTCGAAGCAAATATGGAAGCTATTATTGATATGACAAGCCATGAAAAGGTAACTAAGACAGGGGCAATACTTAGAGAAGAGCAGGAGTTAAGTTGAGTTTTGGATGTAAAAAGATGCGAATTTATTCGGCTGTTTGATGCAAAGCTGTGTAATCGTAATAGCCAATAAAGGAATCATACTCGCCATGTGTCTGATACCACGGGGAATATCATAAGAATAGGGCTTCCTTGAGGCCTAGAGATCTATGTGGCGGCTTCATAAATAAAGGTACTAATGTATCCATCTCACACACAGAACTGATACCAATATAATCAAACGAGCTAGAGGTTAAAGAGTTATTATTCGTTCTAAGCAGGGCTCGAAGCCGTAATACGAGGGTACAATAATACAAATAATGTGATCCACATTAGCGTTCCTTGCAGGGACTATGTCATCCGCATTTTGATTCCCAAATTCATGTTCTTTGCAACAAGGCGCCCTAACCCACTCATCCTGGAATTTAACATTCAACTAAAGCACAAAATGGGCAGACCTTCAACCGCATCAGCTCGAGCTCGCTGCCTCAGACAGAAGTCACTGGCGAGTCCTGACCAGAAAAGCCAGTTCCACCTTCCAGGCTGACCGCCGCCAGCGTCTTGCTGCAGCCCGTGAGAGACGTCACAAAGCTGCGTCTCAGCCACCCCCAAGTACCGGTGTCCCATGCCCCACCTGCAACCGCCTGTGTTCATCGGAATTTGGACTCCGGAGCCACATACGCGTCCATCGTTGATGAGACTGCACAACATGTCTTCCTCGTCCCCCAGAGACTACCAATATATATATATATATATCCGTGCAGGGTTGCGGTTCCGATCTGGCCGTACTACTCGGAACACCTAAAATGGACCCAATTCACAATTAGATTTCCAATATTGTCTTTATATTTGTTTCTCAGTACTGAACTTTCCACTCTGCAAATCCTAATGAATCGTATGTTCATCTAAAGTATCGTTAAAGATGAATTCACTGTTAGGTTCTTGGCATAGATAATATGGCACTTTGTTTTGAGAGGCTGAACTGTAAACAAAGCAACGTGCGGTGGGTCACAGATTTCACTTTCGAATCAGCATCAACGCCTCATTACTCACTGTGCACTGTCGCCAAAACAACCGCACCACAATGCTCGTATTCTAAAGAATAAAGAGGTACCTTTAAAACAATACCCATACTGTCTAAATCTAACTCTCGTATCACCAAGAAAATGAGAGATGGGTACTGAACCGGAAGTAATAAGTGTAACCTATGACCAGGGTCCAAATAAACTGCTGTATACTAATAATTTCCGCATATATGTTAATGGGTTATACTGATGATTTTCGTATATAGGTGTATATATGGTCCGCAGTACGGTAGCAATCGTGTGAGTCTACACAGACCATAAGCGTTTGATGGGTCTTAAGCATCCATTTATCAACACTGTTTTGTTTTGACTCATCCGTAATTTAATAGCTTAATTAGAAGAGAGAAGGCCTGGGAAGGGGGGAGGGGGTTGTTAGAGAGAAGTGCAGTAAATGCCAGTAGAAGTCAAACACCCGGGGCAAACAATAAACTATTATATTCATCCAAGAGTAAATGAATTTAAAGTTTAGGCTTGTCCCAGAAACTGACAGCGATTATTTTGTCTCATGCGAACTTCATTAAACAATTTGTTCTCTAGGTACCCAAGCAAGTGGGTCATTATTACTAATGAACAGAATAGTCATTATGAAAAAATAAAGTTGGTTCAACGCCAAATGGAGCGTACTTATGGTGGGGCAGATATGTATCGTGAAATAGACGGTGTGAAATAATCTATCGCTGTCGTTCTATCAGTCGTGATTGAAACTGGGAAAGTCGGAAAAGAGGAAGTGGGATTAGCAAGCACTGAAAGAGTAATATTTATTCCATTACCGTCTTTATTTACAGCGTGAACGTCACATCCTAATATATCTTTGTGATAGACACTTGAATAAAAGGCACAAGATTGTAAAGCGTTACTTGTTGAGATGACGTAAGTGGACGATCGCAAGGCGGAAAATAGTTTCAACAAACGAATTTAATTAGTGACGTAAACAAATAGGTCAGTAATGAAAAATGTTCGCTTTCTGTAGGTTTGTCGACAGCTCTTCAGTTAAAAGTATATGTTTCGGATGTACTATTTTGTTGAACTGGCTATTACTTCAAACTAGTAAAAGTTTTGTTCTAAAGTTGTGTTATAGTGCACCAGATCCAAGTCAACTACCCAAACTCATTATGAAATGTGCCCCAGATCCAAGCCAATTATAAAACTAATGGGGTCACAGTGCCCCACATCTAAGCTAGTTATGAAACTAATGATGGTCACGGTGACCCAGATCGAAGCTAAATATGAAGCTAGTGGGGGTATTATCTGAGATGACAAGCCAGGGTCACTAAGACTTGGGGCAATAGAGTCAGAGAAGAGCAGGAGTTAAGTTGAGTTTTGGATGTAAAAGATGCGAATTTATTCGTTACTGTTTGATGCAAAGCTGTGTAATCGTAATAGCCAATAAAGGAACAAGAAAAATATACTCGCCATGTGTCTGATACCACGGGGAATATCATAAGAATAGGGCTTCCTTGACATTGGTATTATAACACTGTGTTGCAAATGATTGAATAAGTATGAAAACTCTTCTGCTTTATGATTACATAAAAATGTACAGAAATATTGGTATGAAAAATGATTAGCAAATAAAACAAAACAACAACGTTTTGGATTTCCTAATTTCTATTCTCCATTTGAGTTATGAGTGATTCCAGTCAGGATTACATCACTGAAAGTGTGACAAGCGGAGGAGAAGTGTTCCGCCCTGCGCTATCATTACATTTTTTCTTCATTTGCAAAACTTCTCCGTGAAGATTCATTCCAATGTTTAATCTGTTGTTTCCATTACGTATTGGATGTTTCATACATTGTACGCATCTGGTTATTCCATTTTCTGTGTTCCATGTTATAGTTTGGCTTTCAAAGTTTTAATTTTCACTTATAATGTGCTTGCTATTATGTTTCACACATACCTGCAGGAAAACTAAGAAATACAACAATGGCCTTTCATTCACACGATTTAACACATAAAATACTTTTGGTGCGGCATAAAGACGCTTCGTTCCACGTTTGTAATGTTTTTGTACCTTGTTTTATTATGATCTCACAACTTGCAGGTTTGCATTGAGTTTTAGTATCATATAGATTGCAGAAGACTTTCTGTAGTCTTCCATATCACAGCATCGGGTTAGCTCCCTGCACAAAAAGTACGTCATCAGCGCATTTTCTTCTGATTCTAAATGATTGACTCTACGGGATGTATAGAACTTAGAGATTCTGGTGGCGGCTTCATAAATAAAGGTACTAATGTATCCACACACACACAGAACTGATACCAATACGGCCTGCAGGAAGGAAGACGCATCTGGACTATTCCACATCACACAGCCCACCGAAGATGCGTTTGGCATATTACACATCACACATTGGGCATATTCCACATTACATAACTTGCAGGAAGACGCATATGGCCTATTCCATACCACACAACCTGTAAGGAACACGCACCGGGCCTATTCCACGTTCTACAACCTGCAGGAAGACGCATCTGGACTATTCTACATCACATAACCTGCAGAAAGATACACTGAGCATATTCCAAATCACCCAACTTACGGGAAGATACATTGGGCATAGTCCAAATCACACAAACTCCATGATCACGCATCGGGCCTGTTCCACATCACACATCCCGCAGAAGACACATCGGGCCTGTTCCCCATCACACAACCTGCATGAAGACGTATCGGGCCTATTCCACGTCACACAACCTGCAGGAAGACGCTATTCCACATCACACAATCTGCAGAAAGACGCATTGGGCCATTCTACGTCGCACAACCTGCACAGAAACGCATCGGGCCTTTCCCACATACACAATCTGCAGGAAGACGCTATTCCACATCACTCAATCTTCAGGAAGACGCATCAGGCCTATTTCACGTCAAACAACCTGCAGGAAGACGCTGTTCCACATCACACAATCTGCAGGAAGACGGGTTGGGCCTATTCTACATCACACAACCTGCATGGAGACGCATTGGGCCTTTTCCATATCACACAATCTGCAGGAAGACGCGCGGACCTATTCCACATCACACAATCTGCAGGTAGACGCATCGAGATTATTCCGTATCATACAACCTGCAAGGAGACCTGCATGAGGAACATGCATTCCTAACTTATCCAAAAATTAATTTAAACTATCACTGAACGTACTTTAAAAGGTAGAATAAATAAACAACAAACAAGAATAGATATGGCAATTATTGGCGTGTCTGAATATCCAATTTGGGATACATAAATATTGCAGGATAATTTTTCTAGGGAAGCATTTGTAGGCCAGATATCAACAGACAAATAAAAATTGCATTTATCCGGATGCATGATTTATTTATCTTCTTACTTGCAAGGAGATTTAAACTAGTAAATAAAAACAACAGACATTACCGCCATAGCTATACTGTTGCCATCATATTAATGCTTTACATTTCCCTCCAATTTATTGTATAAATATTGATTATCATTAAGACAAGAGCCATGGGTGTATATGGTAGTTTACGCATCTGATACTGATAAAGATTTTGACCCATAGAACTTGGAATCTGTATTTGTCATCACTGTAAAAGCAAGAATTTATACTGTTAATGAACCCTGACTTTGTCTCTATTCTGTGGTTTTGATAAACTATTGCCCTGGTGTAAAACTGCCAATCTGTTCTCTGTAAAGGGCAGTAGTCTTGAGCCCTAGCTTGGATGTACATTAAAAATTGGCTAGGAATCTACATTGTGTTGGATGCCATTGTTTGCAACTTTTGTACCCGTAACATATACGTTGTATTAGGAAGCAAACTGTTTAACTTATGTAATTATTCATTATAAATAAAACCGAAAACACATTTAAAGGGACCGTTCAACAGAGAGGAAGAAAATCAGAGCACGTAAACATAACATTTGTATAAAAGCAAAAGAACGCAAATATAACTGCTCATGGCCGAAGGCTACCCTCCAATCTTCCGATTAATAGTTTGTTACTCCAACCACGTCGTTACTGTGACACGTAACCCATGTGGCACAATTACTAAGTAACATCAACACAGGCCATTACAGGGTCATCTGATGACTAGCTCGGTTTTACGGATAACGATAGTGTCAGATACTCCCCTCCCAGCTTTATCGGGGTGGGTGTTCTGGGTTTTGGTTATCGTTTTCTAGAGGTGATCGCCGACGATGTAATTTGCCCGGAACGAGTAAATATCAATAGAAATTGAGAAATTTACAGGTGGAATAGATAAAGAGCTGAGCAGGTATATAGAACAGAATAACACGAGCCCCCGTTACAAACAAAGACAAAATTTAATCAAAGATTTCTAACAATAAAGTTCATAAACAAAAGTAATAATACATTACGATTGAAAGATACACTTCTTTCTTTTTGACTTAACTTCTTCAACGAATTTTCAAATACAAAGAGATGATGATGCCAATAGCCGATCTGTTAAGCGATAGAATTTAAATCATCATTAGATCAAGTGAAATATATCGAAAACATTGCCTTGTACAGTTTCATAACCTGATGGTCTTGATTCAGTCCAAATTCCACAGCGACTATCCCTTTTGTCTTCCTTGTGCCGGTAAGTCTGGGTCTTCTCCACTTTTGACTTCCTTTGCCCAATTCACAGGTTGTCTCGCCTCTTCCGCCCCTTTCCAACTTTGTGACCACTTTGGGTTCGTAATACGTAATACGTAGAACGTAGATCGTAGAGCTATCTCGCCCTTCCAAAATAACAAAAATAAGCAACCTAAATCTTCCGTCACATTATACTGGGGGAATAGATCAATACCTTCCCCCCCTCGTTATGTCAGATAAATTCTATCCTAATTTCAAACAGATTCTACGGCTGTCTAGTCTAACTGGCCATGACAGACCGTAACAACCTAGTTTCACAAAATTAATGGTCAACAAATGGCTATTTCAAAAACATCCCACCGAGACATTAGTTCCAGACTAGTCTCAATTACACAAATGAATGAAATTCTTTGCACTACTGTATTTATAACAACAATCAAGTGGTTATCATACGTGAACTCATATATAGGTTCACACGGATTCTCGCATCTCAACTAAAATAAGGCATGAAATTCTAGATACATAATTTCCTATAATTAACGAGACTATACGTTCAAACAAGTCGTCAATTTTTATATAAAGAAAAATATCATTGTACGGACTCAGATAAATGAACTCAACACAGGTATACCATATCAAGAAATTAAATCTAGGAACTTAAACAAATAAATCCATGCAAATACAAGGAAATAAATCAAACAAATCATCATAGTAGTATCAATGAATTACATAAGATTGTTGCAAATACCTTGTTTTCCCAAGCTCTCACTTCCAGAACGTGTCTGTCAATTTTTTCCAGACAATTGCTTCCCCTGGATGCTTTAACGAGTGAATTTCTTCTAAATTCGACCCGGAGTCCTCAACCTTTGTTTTCTCTGGCAGAAAATGGTGTCGACTGATTTTCAGATTTGCTATTTGCACATAAAACTGAGAGTTTTTCATGTGAACCACGCCCCATTCACAGCGTGACCAATCTGGAGGAAATATAGTTCCCGTCTGTACTATGCTGAAACAATGCCGTTCGTCTGACAAACGTTGATTACCCAACTGATTCCTGGTAACTTTCAGAAATGACAGTTTTTCATACCGATCAGAATTTGACCCCTTTCCAGGTCAGTTTAAACAAACGTAGCCTTAATCAAAAATCGCTAACCTCGTGACAGAGACTGTACCAATCCGTGCATTATGGCAATTTAAACGCGCGCAGAACTCCATAAATCTAATTAATCGTACACGTGTCCAACTAAATGTGTTCTACCGAGATCGACAGAAAAATTTGCTCCATTACAGATAGGGTGAAGTCTTTGAAACAAAGACGAAAGTCCGCAAACTTCATTTACTAGAGCCTGCTTTTTTTTTTTAACAAACACCAAATTGACCAACATGACATTGACAAACACCGCAACCCCCCACCCTCATCTAGTACGCAAGTAGAGCTCTTAGAGTAATGGCTCCCATGTGTATAATTTCGCAAGTCTGCCAACAAAGGAATGCACAATTTCATCTAGTACGCAAGTAGAGCTCTTAGAGTAATGGCTCCCATGTGTATAATTTCGCATGTCTGCCAACAAAGGAATGCACAAGGCATACATTTCGTTCTCCTTCCGGTTATTAGAAAAGTAATTATTATCAGGAAATTATCCTAAATTTGCAAAAACGTCAATAAAATAACATTCACGTTAAACGACACACATACAAAACTTGCTGCCTTTTAGGCAATCGCACCAGTTCGTTCCGCGGGCTGGCACCATGAAGTACTTTAGTCTCTAACCGGAATACTATATATTACGTGCACAAATGGAGAGCTTAAATCTTCCACATTCCCCCCGCCCAACCCCAAACAAATAAATTCAAAACAAGAATAGCAACTATAACAAAAAACCCACAAAAATAATTGCTAACAGGAAATGCGTACCTATACTCGTTTGTTTTGAAGTTATTTATCCCCAATTTGGCGCTGTTAACAGCTGGGCTACAGTTACCAGCAGTATCTGTAAATAAAATGTACGCTGACTACCGCCGAAACAGCTAATGCTTCTCTCTGTGTTACGGATCCGAAATTTTATATCAAGATATAGAGAAGTGTTTAATTTTCTGACATTAATTTTCAGAAATCATTCCATTAATGCACTTGATAATTGTAATGTAAGATGAACGTTAAGACACAAGTAAGACCGAACGTTTCACCTACCGAAAACATGACTCACACTATAGTATTTGCACACTCTCCCGTTTGTTTGTACCCCACTATCGATTTAAAGAACTAAATGCATCAAGGATATAAAAATATACAAAACTTAGTCATTTCACTCATCAATTTACAATTTCTAACCTGATCGTCGTCAGGGGCCCAAATACTGTTAAGTTGTTGGCATTTCGAATCAATCCGGGGTCTCTTTAGTAGCGTGGTCGCCATATTTGCTTGGGCGAGTCTGTGTTTTCAATCAACATATGTAATGTAGTTCACCTTCTTCGAAAACCTCAATAATTCCGTAAACTTAGGAGATATATATTTTTGAACATATGTATACAAGCGTTCCTCCTTTTTATTTGTTTCATTATTTTGAAAGTATCAAAATTAGACATTGCAAATAGTAGAAACCAGAATAGGACATTGAGCAGCCCATCTGAATGTTTACAGCGAGAGGCTCCTTATTGGTTGAAACGTCAATAAGTTGACAGTGTTAGGGCCTCCTGACGTCAAACAGGTTTGAAATTATAAATTGATGGATGAAATTACTAAATGTTTTGCGTTTTTTTTTTTTAAATATCCTTGATTCTTTCGTTTTTTAAATCGGTACCGGAGTACAAACAAATGGGAGGGTTTGCAAATACTTTAAAGTGTAAGAATCATGGAGGATAATGAAAACAAGTGACCAGACTTTGGTTCGCGCCCTGCTAGAGATAGAAAATCACACGTTTGCAACAAGTGGGAACCAGCCAGATTATGTAAGAATATTATGAAACAGGCAAGAGTCGAGGAGCTTGCTGTTAAATGTTTTAATTGACTGATTATTCATGAGTTCATGGAGAAAAAGTAATGTGGCACGTGCGCTTTTAGGACCTTTACAGATTCATTCTTTTCTGCATTTTAAGGAATTGTTATTGATATTGTCAATGAATATTTGTAGAAAATAGAAAATGGGGTAGTGGATGAGCTTCGCACGATGCATAAGTTCAATGACATAACAAACAATGTATGGTGGACGCAACGATAGCTTTCTTTTCTTATTTCGTTCCTTTCCTTATTGATGGATGCGCAAAAGAAGAAAATAGCGATGACTGTAAGAATTATTTGGTGCCACTGTTTTCAAAATGCTAGAGTATTCTCCAACCCACTTCCACCCCTCGATCGTAGTTTGTACACCCCCTTCCTTTGAGATTTTAAAATTGTATGGAATTATTCGGAGCTTATCGAAGACGATAAACTACGTTACTCTTGTGTGAAAACCTAGACTCACTCAAGCAAATATGTTAGTAGAGAAACTCCCGTTTGGAATGAGGCACAATATTACAGTGTTAAGGGCCTCATATCGACAATCGGGATAGAAATTGTAATTAATGGATAGAATGAGTAAATTTTCAGCCTTTTTAATGTCATTGAGGCTTTTCATCATTAAAATGTTGAGAGGTTGGGCTAGGCGAATGCTGTAGTAGTTAAGCATTCAAATACCATGCTTTTGCATATACCTCTAATCTAAAGAGCTTGCTACAAAAGCGAGGCTTTTGCCTCCAGTAGAACTTAGCTCACAATAATTTAATAAAAAAACTTTATTTTTCTTTTTACTTGCAGATCAATTACAACGATGATTACATTAGTGACGGTCAAACAGTAACAGGTGATATGCAGTTATGTCCGCCTATACCGGATGTAGTCGCGGACAACGCATGCGTAAAGAATACTTGCGACAGCGACAGTTCCTGTAAAGACATGAATCGATGTTGTTTTAACGGTTGTGTATACGTCTGTATGCATGAAATTCAACCAGCTCCAGGTAAGAAAATATTATGCAAAGTGATTATTAATATAGGATTAAATGATCATGGTTGGATATGTATCGATGTGTAAATTTTACCTTAATCACTCACAAAGTTTACATAAAGTACCTAATCACTCACAAAGTAAATAGATTTCGAAGGACTTCATGTAAACTTTGTGAGTGATTCGGTAAAATTTACACATCGATTAATACCCAACCATGATCATTTAATCCTTATAATTCCAATTTACTTCCTTTGCGAGTGGCACGTGTTGTTATAGCAACGTCGTTGTTACTTTGTGCGCATTTCGATCTTTTTAAAGCGAAATCGTGTCCATTTTTTAGTGAGATCCCTTGGTTGACATATGATCCTGACCTTTAATAACCGCTGCTGTAACACGTTGTCGAGGTGAAATGCATTAATTTCCGAAGATGGGCTTCCAAAGCCTGCCATATGCCTTCTTCGTCAAAAGGAGTGAGTGTTAGAGTGCAGGAAGGTCTGTGCAATTACATTGTTTTAACTTCTAATGGTCGATTTTAATATGTGGCTTGTCATTTTGATCGGAATTCACAGGAGTGGGTGGGTGGGAGCTTGTTGTTGTTATTATTAGGGTGTAAGGCATTGATATAGATAAAATTTCACATCAAATGATCTGGAAACAGGGAAGTAGTACGCAGAATTTATCGATGAGTAAAAAATTCCAGATTAGTATCACGTGACCGTTTACATCCGATCAAAACGTAGAAAACGCAGTCAATTCATAAAAATTGGAATTATATTAAAATATACACCAATTAATATTTGAACTAATAATATACACTAATTATTATTTCATAAATTGCGGTTAAAGATTAGTAAATCTGTTTGCATCCAGAGATTGCCTATATTGAAATAAGCTGAAGACTGGCGCACTAAATTCATCCATTGTAAAGAATGAAATAAGTTGAAGACTGGTCCGCACTAAATTTGTTTCCATTTGTTCATAGTGAAATCAGTTGACGACTGCTCTGCACTAAATTCATCCAAGTCAAAGTCAAAGACGTGGAGAGCTTTGTTGTGTGTTGACCCTCTCGATCGGACTGAATGAAATTCAGCCCTGGAAAAATTGCGTTTTAAAACATGTTATACGTTTCTTACATCCAGTTTTTAAAAATACTTTGCAAAGATATTTTGGATGATACCTGCAAAAAAATTCGAAACAAAGTCGATAGGTCTCTGTGCCTAAAAAAAACACTATAACGTGTTGTATGTAAAATGTAAGTACAAGTATACCGAATGTAACTGAGGTATTAATACGCAGGTTTCACATTTTATTTTATTTCGCCAAGTAAACGTGTCGCAATGAGTCATTTCAATTTGGAAAATTGATACCTGTAGTGAACTAATTTAAAATATTTGTGTGTGTCAAGACATGTTAGTATGGAAATCACGCTGACCTTTGACTTTGATTTGCAGTATTTGTGTGTGTCAAGACATGTTAGTATGGAAATCACGCTGACCTTTGACTTTGGTTTGCAGTATTTGTGTGTGTCAAGGCATGTTAGTATGGAAATCACGCTGACCTTTAATTTTGGTTTGCAGTATTTGTGTGTGTCAAGACATGTTAGTATGGAAATCACGCTGACCTTTGACTTTGGTTTGCAGTATTTGTGTGTGTCAAGGCATGTTAGTATGGAAATCACGCTGACCTTTAATTTTGGTTTGCAGTATTTGTGTGTGTCAAGACATGTTAGTATGGAAATCACGCTGACCTTTGACTTTAGTTTGCAGTATTTGTGTGTGTCAAGACATGTTAGTATGGAAATAAGGCTGACCTTAAATTATTTTACAGTATTTGTGTCAAAATGACATGATAGTATGGAAATCATGTTGACCTTAGACTTTTTCACAGCATTTTGTGTCAAAACGAAATGTAAGCGGGGAAGTCACACTGACCTTAGACTGTTTTACAGTATTTGTTTGTGTGTCAAAAGGATATTTTGCATTCTCTATAGGCTGAATGTTTAAATATATATAAATTAAATATAGAGCTGGTTTATTTATTTTAATAACACAATAGAAGACTTCAATTCGTATTTAACAAAACGCTATGAAGTATAATCAAATCCGTATGTTGTAGCTACCGTTGGTAATTTGATCTTTAACCTTCTTCATATCTTGAATAAGAAATATGACTGTTTTCTTTGATTAACCAGAAAAGATACATTTTGTTCAAGAAAAAAATAAAAAAATTATTATCCTTTCATGTACTTCTTCATCAGATTTATCAAACCTTGTGTTATCTTCATCCAATCTTGTGTTATGATCATTCATTCTTGTGTTATGATCACTCAGTCTTGTGTTATCTTTCATCCAATTCTGTGTGTTATGATCATTCAGTCTTGTGTTACGTTCACTCATCAGGCTTGTGTTATGATCATTCAATCTTATGTTATGATCTTTCAGTCTTGTATTATGATCATTCAGTCTTGTTTTATGTTCATTCAAGTCTTGTGTTATGATCATTTATTCATGTGTTATGATCATTTAGTCTTGTGTTATAATCATTCAGTCTTTTATTGTGATCATTCAGTCTTTTGTTTTGATCATTCAATCTTGTGTTACGATCATTCAGTCTTGTGTTATGTTTATTCAGCGTTCTGTTATTATCATCAGTAAGAAATATATACTCTTTACTCCCATATTTATGTTTAATTTAGTTAACGATTTTTCTATTTCTGATTTGTCTGTATAAGTTCTTTCGCTTAATGATTGTCTTTTTATCTACATGATTATGAATGTCTTTTTTATTTTCATCTATTTCCTTTTGAATTAGTTTGCTTCACTGTATTTTTGACTATATTGGTAAAATCTCTTCTTAGTAGTTTCATCTTGTTATCTAATCCCTCAATCCTTTCTTGTGCTCTATCAATATTATTAGAAATTTCTATCTGTTTATATTTTACTATCTGTTAGAACTTTTTCTATTGTGACCGATTGTTTATCTTAGAGAGTTCTTAAAGCGTCCCGTTTGAAACGCTTTATTTTATTACATAAATCAGAAATAGAAAAATCATAGGTAGATTTCATAAATATGAAGGTAGTTTCACTTGCACTAACCTTATTCCTTAAGCCCTCTATCTTTCTGGTGACTTGTTCAAAGTCATTCTTCCTCGCTAATTGGAAAGGACTATAACCAACAGCTGTCAGTGTACAGCTGTCAGTGTATCTTCCAATCTATCTACAACAGCTTTAAAGTTGTTGACTTGCTTTATTCACATGTTCATCTTTTCATCATTCTGTTTCTTGCCATAATTTAGTTTTTACAGCAACTACTGAAATTGTGAATGTAACGTTTTAGAGACTTATTTATTTCCCCACCCTCACGCGCCAAGGATGATATATCAACATGTATCCTTTGTTCAACTGGTTCTAATATTTTTAGTATTTTTTCCTACATGCCCTATTTTGGATTTGACTCGAACAGTTCGGAAAGCTTGTAAAACCGCTGATATAACACTTAATCTCTATGTAAATACATACTGAGCAGCTGAAATCTTTTACTTTTATCATCCATTTGTTTTTGAAAGCTGGTCAAGGAAAATATGTGCTTTCAGGCTTCAAATTTTATAAACTGTAACCGGATCGGCAGATGTTTTTATAGATCTCACACTATTATATCCTAGTAATTTAGAACTGTAGTTTGTTATATACACTGTGTATTTATTACTCGAATTTATTTAAACGTTAAAGTTATGTTTCTCATATTCACTTGTTGCCACTAGCAATCGTTCCTTTTGTGACTTTTTCCAAGCTTATAGAAACCATATGGCATAATATAGTCATGGTTTCCATTTTATCGGTATTATAGTATTATACGTCTTTTTTATAATATGAAATATTGCCATATCTATTCTCTGTAATGAAATGTATAATTTACCATCTATATTATCAAATGTATTTGAAAAATATATTTTTTTTCAACAGTCCTTCCACAGTAATGTAACTAAGCTTTGGTGTTAGGCGACATGGCTTTGCCATTTAAGTAATGACAATCGTTATGAAATAGTCAGAGCAATGCAGTCCTGATGCCCCATCCCGTCCCGTCCAGTGGCGTAGCGAGGGTACTTAGCGCCCGGGGACAAAACATAAACTTGGCGCCCCCTTACTTAGCGCCCGGGGACAAAACATAAACTTGGCGCCCCCATCGAGTGCATCTGAGATAACGAATAGTTGTATTTTCCTCATTTTGGCGCCCCTGGCAGATGGCGCCCGGGGACAACTGTCCCCCCCCCACCTGCTCTCCCCAAGCTACGCCACTGGTCCCGTCCCATCCCAACAATTCAGCAGCTATCATATTAAATTCATTATGACGTATTTCATTGTCGCTTATTGTGTCGCTATCACTCCATCAGTAGTATTCTATTTGGTTGTAACAGAGGTTACACTCTTATCGTGTTTTAATTTTGACTGTATACTAGAGTGTGTTCTAAAGCTTTTGCAACAGACCTACGTAAACGTTAGAGGTATCACAAGTCCTAGACCACAGGCCCTCGCAACTCCTAAACTAGCTGCGTAACACCCATTCACCGGAGACACTTGCCATACCAGCTTCTACAATTGTAAAAAAAAATGCCGTTTTATATTATTGGTATTATAGCAACAAAGATTAACAAGCTGTTGCGGCAGTAGTAGCAGCGGTGACAGCCTTGACAAACTCAAAAAAAGGTATACAAATATTGCCGACTATTTGTTTAACTTGGTCGAAAAAGCAACCAGCAACATTGCCTCGAAAATTGGTAGTGTCATAAACTGGCTTTTATCATCGGCCAATACAAAATATTTCTTTTAATGGCATTTTCTTAATTCTTTTGTTAATTAAATTGTTTTCTGTGATTGTGTTAAAAGATGCATTTGTAGAAACAAAGAAGATTAAAGACTAACCAATATAAGACATGATTAGTTAATCTATTTCATAAAGTAAACTGAAGCATAGACATGAAAATAAATAATTGTTTGAAGATTGTCTATATAACCATGTACCGTAGGGTTGTCTGCTTAATTCTTATTAGTCTTATGCTTTGGTTGTTGCATTTGTAACCAAGTCGGTATTTACAATAGGGTTGATTCTTAGTTCAAATGAATCTCATGACTTTAGTAAATTAATGTTACAACCTACCATTTACGTCACCATATTACTGGGTATTCACAATACTCCTTCACCGCCAACTGCAAGGCCTAACATCATTTTTGAATCTGAAATACATTGTTGAAATCCTTTTGTGATGCTTTCATCTGAATTATAACTTTTTTTCAGCGAAAATTAAATTTTCATATAACTGTTTTATCTTGAAAAGTAAACCTAGACAGTGTAATACTTGTTCTATTTTTACACGAGGCCATAAAAAAGAAATCACATATTATCTATTAATCTGATTCTGACGTTGTCATTGAGTAAGAAATATGCCTATCCCCTTTCTTCTTCTTCTTCTTCTTCTTCTTCTTCTTCTTCTTCTATTGTTTGTGTGTTACAGTACCGATAATTCTGCACCATGTGCTATCCTCCGTCCGACCATTAAGTGAAGTTGATATATTTAATGTTTTTTCATCTGACAGCAGCGACCTCTTCAGCCTAGTTTTAATAATTAAACCATCCATAACTGCTGAATTGTTCCTTTTCAAAAATCTATGATAATGATGTGGAGGGATTAAAAGTTCGTTCAGGTTTGATTAAATCTATATTGTTATTTGTTAGATTAGATACGTTTTCATATGGCACGGCCACTGAACATTTGGACAGCAGTGTTCGTATCTGAAAGTATGTACGAAACCTATGAATTGTTGGGATACTAAAGCTGTGATACTTGTATCTGATAAATGGCAATGAGACATTCCACATCCCGTTGTTGCCATCCATGCTGCCCAGTTTAACTGATTTTGCCTAAATTTCATGTCTCATTGTGCCATATATGTGTTCATTGAGTCGTCACTATAAAATTTTAAAATGTAATTATCAAGTTAAGTGTTTTTTATTCGAAATAGTTATTTGTGCATAACAGACCATTAACATTAACTCGTAAAATTCATTTAGCATAAAAAGTCTTGCAAATAATTAAATTGGTCAAACTTGGTTGAAGAAGAAGATTAAAGTGTAATATTAGAGGTTTGTTTTAAATCTGAACTCCATTATTTATTGTTTGTATTCATGGTGGAATTAATAATATTAAGGTTATATACTTGATTTTTTTAAAAATATGTCTTTTGCTTTGTGTTGGTGCCCTGGGGAGGAGGTTCTATTGTTTAAAAATTTTTTTAAATGTCAGTTGGGCTGATAGTCTATGTTGTTTTGTTGTTATGACAACTAATATTAAGGCTGGCGGCCTAGTTTTTAAAATAACATTTTGAAGGTTGACTGCCTAGATGTTTTAGTAAACATGTTAGGGTCAGTGAAATATGTAGCCGCTTGTTGTATTTAGAAATGCTTGAATACTGGTTGCCTAGGGTCAGCGGTAACGTGGTCCAGAATCGGCCAGATGTCACTTTTCTCACTCATGCGACAGAGGAATCTAGCTGTTTTGCTAACCTTACTTTTCTTGTCTCAGTCCAGTCATCTCATACCAGTCATCTCAGTCAAGGTGTCCACGCGCTAGGGACTACTTTTAAAAAATAAACCTTTGTTGTCTTCTGCTATGCCTGACGTAGTTGTTCTAAAATGAAACAACAACAACAACAACAACAACAACAACAACAACAGCAACAACAAACAAATATATAACAAAACAACATAGTAACTTAAGGACTCTCCATTTTTGAAAAAACACCATACAAAACATTTCGAGAGAGACAGACACATATACGCACACGATGTTGAGCTTTTTGGTATTACGATAGTTAGTTCCACACAGCATAGTCAGTTTTATCCTATCTGCAAGCCTGACTCAGTACATTTTCAGGTCAGCGTCATTAAATGTAGCTAAAGCTACCTAACTAGTTTTAAATACTTCGTGTGAAACAAATTATACTGTTAGCTACATTTAATGACGCTGACGTGAAAATTGACTGTGCTACAGATATAATAAAATTCTCAATGCTGTGTGAAATGAACTATGACAGAAAACACTGATCTATGCACATAGCCTATAGACCTATACACTTCATAGTCTTCCAACGCTCTTTATAACTAAAGAAAACTTAGTAACAGCCAGAAATGTGTTATGTCAAACATGCTTTATTCTATTTGTGTTAAGCATCTCCATTGCGCCCCAGTTGAATCAAAAATATACCTAAAATATTTAATGACAAATAATGCACTTACCAGCCAGAAGGAATCATTTATCCGTCAACACATTAATCCATAAGTAAATTTCACTGTAACACTTGCCATATTTCCAAGACAGAAATTTTTTTTTTCAAAGAATCAGTGAACTTGAAAGTTTAGCACATGATTATCCGCTGGAATCCGTATTTGGAGGGTCTTTTATACACGGAGGTACTTTTATAATCAATATTAATTACAACACAAGTATGTCACAAACAGTTTCACCTCCTCTAAAGAAAAGGAGAGTTATATATGATAGTGACACGGATCTCTAATTACCCGTGAATAACTCAAGCACGGACACTCATGCTACATGTATTTACACTATAACAGAGCTGTGGGCTGAGTACAGTTTCATTATGTACACTATAATTTTCTAAATTGGAACTAATGAAAATGAAACATTTTCTTGTAATAAATATTAACTATTTATTGTTAATTTCATATAACATCTATATATTAAATGTGATAATACCTAAAAACTATGCAACGTTTAATGGTGTTATTTTGTTTTTGGCTCACGCATAAAAACTGTGTACTTCGGATGACACGTCACGCCACAGTCCTCATTAACATATTTGTATTAATGCACCGCATGTAAACATTGGCGCGTGAACTATATTGCACAAGGGAGGAGTTCTTTCTTACTTTAAAGGATAATATTGGGTGAGAAAAATAATCTACGTTGGGGTTTGGACTGAGACAAGGAAATCCCAGTCGTGGGGTTACATTATATGTCTCCCCACTCGGCAAGCCTCGTGGGGAGACAAATAATGTAACCCCTTGACTGGGATTTCCTTGTCTCGGTCCAAACCCCAACATAGATTCTATATGTCCTTTCTTTGAAGCATTTAATACACTTTCAAACAAATACTTGTATAGTCATTTTTCATCACAACATATGCACACACTAACGTGATCTCAACCCAACAGATATTTCTTAAAAACAACGTTGCTATTCTCAGTAGTTCACTCTGGAGGGTTTGAAGGTGATGCAGATGGAATTAGTTTTCATCTTTGCACTCAATGGAGGGTTTGAAGGTGATGCAGATGGAATTTGTTTTCATCTTTGCACTCAATGGAGGAGCAGCAGAGAGGGTGAACAGACCGCTTGCTTGGATTGTTACTTATTAAATCAAAATTATGGTCTCAGTAGTCAACAACGATATAAACCCCCACCAATTGTGTTACTTCATTTTTGACCATCGTTGTGTATTTGTTTACTAGCGGACAATCTACGCTTGGTCGCACCCTCTCTGCTGATCCGGTTTTTATCCAAAGATTTTATCAAGACCTATACGATACCTCGACCTAGGATCATGTAAATTTATTGTGATAAAACCGTGCGGTTTAGACTATGCTGTTGAAAAGATATTTTTAAATTTAATTATATCCATATCTCCTGAACACCAAGTTTGATGAATGTTTCGTAACGTATGTGTATCAACTCCATTAAACACAATTAAAATGTTACAGTAGTCTCTGATAGCTTTAGGTATTTGTGTATCACGCTGAGTAACATAAATTACATCTGTATTTTTTTGTCTGCCTCGAGAAAATATCCGAGCTGGATTGGATTGTTTATCAAGCATTACATCGTCATACACTACTAGGTTATTAATAAATCCATCGAGATCCTCTACAGATGGGGTTTCATCAATATCGATGATAAAGTCAACAACACCATCGGTGTTGCCGTCTTCACCCAGCAACCTTGCATTTTCATTAAATTCTTTAAGTACCTCATAACATCTCTGATCATCTACAGATGGCGCTACTAAATATAACCTATCCCACTTGAGCCGTCTCATTATCAGATTAAGCAACTATTGCGTCTTAGCAAACCCAGATGGGACAATTATTATCATCCTGATAGAATTCGGTAGCGCTGGATGATGCTTGACTGGCTCCTGATTTCGTGTTGCTGAGAAGTCAATTATATCCATATGATAAATAATACGAATTTATATTGTGTTCGATGTAGGGCACCCACCCCTACCACTGGATTAACAACAATAACAACAAAAAATAAAAAGCGTGCACTTACAGGCAAGTGTGTGAGATGTGGTACAAAAAAAATACAAATTTATTTCCCTTGACAAATCAAGGAAGACAGGTGGTGATATCGCTGCTTCACTGGGAAAATTACCAGGGACTCCATGGGCTAAATACCCTGGTGAGAAACATCTTCCTGGATATAATTATTGTGGTCCTGGAACCCGACTTGATATTCGACTTGACGAACGAGACCAACCAAGACCTGGAGAGTATCCAATAAACGCAATTGATCACGCGTGTCACGTTCACGATGTTGCGTATAAAAGTAAAGATTTACAACAACGACATATTGCAGATGTGAAGTTGATTCATGCGATAAATTCTATAAAGAATAAATCTCTCAGAGAAAAACTTACTAGTTTTCTGGTAAAATCTGCGATGAAAGGTAAACTGGTGTTAGGGGCCGGTAATTAATCAACTGATTATTATCATAATGGAATCGGTTTATTATAGTCCAAGGAGATATTGGAGGGGCAGAGCAGCGATTACCAAACTTGCTGATGCAGCAAAGTTTCACGTTCTGTTGCTGCAAATTGGTTAGGACGACAGGCGATATGGCAAATCTATCTACCACCACCTAAAATAATTCAGCACGCGTATTTTGATGTCAGTGTTCCAATGAAGTTCATCAAGCAGATTTTTTTGTTTTTACCACATGATACTATTAAAACCGGTAGACGTCAATCACGCACATAGAAATACGCGTTAAACGTCGTTGATTTTGCAAGTAGATATAAAGAAGCAGAACCACTCTCAGCAAACACAGCAACTAAAGTTGCATCTGTGTTTGAACGAATTTATCAACGTGTGGTCTACGATGGCCACAACTATTACAGGTTAAAGAATTTCTTGGTGCAGTATCATCTCTGATGAAAAAACATAATGTCAAAATCAGACGAGGACACACTGCAATTCATCACGATCAGGCAATCGCTGAACGATTTAATCGAACACTTGCTGAGAGATTACTTGGATACCAGTATGCGAAGGAAATAGTTCAGGCAGGCAAGAGATCTCGTGAATGGGTTGCAAGATTACTAAGTGTGATAGCTGCGTCAAATAATGAAAGTACTCGTGCAACTGCCACGAAACCCATTAATGCAATTACAAAATAACACATATCAATACAACGACATGACTTTTCAAAACAACCAATACTAGGTAATGTGACTGTAAGATATTTATATGAACCCGGTGAACTTGAAGGGGGTAAAATAAAGAGCAACTGATCCTATCTGGAGTGTGACCACACATAAAATTTCCAGCTTGGTTAGATCGACGGGTAGACCTGCAATCAACAGATTGGATTCAACTGCTCCTCAACGTGGATTTGTAAGTGAACAATTACAAGTAATTCCTGAAGACACAAATACCACCGCGTTCACTTTTGTAAACTGGCGCCCCGACGTCGATTGCACTCAAGACAGGTCAGCATCACATTTTCGCCTGTGTGACCAAGACTACTATTAACTCTATCCACGGTAAACTGTCTTGGATTATTGTTCGAATACTGCCACAACATTACTGTGTTACAACTTGCACAATGATTATTCTGTCGTTGTTTCAGTGTCATAATAAATTCAATGTCGAGATCAAAGTCGCGTTTATTTTTTTTTTGGCCACATTGCTTATAACAAAACAATTTTTTCTGGACAACTTCGTCGCTGATATCGTCAGTAACTACATCATCATTTTCTACAACCCTTTGCAGCTGAGATATTCTTCTGACTCGAGACACCGCGAGATAAACAAAATTTGGCCATTCGATCCGATCATCAATAATACAAACATTTGTATCAAAAATAGTTAATCCTTGTGACGAATGAATCGTTATAGCGTATCCTAGTGTCCATGGAGTTTTTTCCATCGTTAACTCGCTCTCAACAACATCAACAGGAACTTAAACAATATCATTTAGTACAAGATTTTGTTTCTCATTAATTCCTGGAATTTCAACTTCAATATTCTGACGTCGCGTATCCGCTGGACGAAAACACAATGGTACAGGTTAATCATGTTTCCTTGTGTAACAGAAATAATTGTTGTTGCAGTGTATCACGAACTATCTTTCTACTTGCAACTATCAAATCATCTGGCCTCCATAAATTCCAAAAATCATTCATAAGAGTTTCTGGAATTATTTCACGCATTATCTCATACTGTATTCTATCTGGCTGCAGTCTGATTAACTTTTTAAATTCTTTTAATGGTTCATCAATAGCTCTATGGTCATCAGTTATTTCTTCGTAATAATCTACAAATGTTTTTAACCATTCGTGCGGAGACTGTCCAACAAAAGGTGGCGGTTGACCATGATCACCACACATTATCACAGCAGTTTTTTTTTTTTTGACACTAACCAACCAAGAAATATTTTTAATACTTCCAGCTATACCGTACAAATTTTATATGGTTTTAACAAATTAGCATATTTTTTATTTATATAAAATGAATCCGTGGCGATTCTAACTGCGATCAGAGGAAATCTGTTTATCATCGATAATAATTTTTCGAAACGTACGCGAGCATCGAAGATCTTAAATGAGTAAATCATGTAGTCAGCATATAATATTTACGTGCCAGTGTGTGTGTGTGTGTGTGTGTGTGTGTGTGTGTGTGTGTGTGTGCGTGCGTG